>APFE031664465.1:0-17892 GCA_000404065.3 Pinus taeda | reverse complement strand
ATGACTATTTGCATTATATTTGGCAAGTGTGCCATATGTGGCATTGTGCCACATTTGTGGTTAACGGATCTTGAATTAGTCGGAATGTGTGTTGCATTCTATTTGGCAGAGTCCACCATTTGTGGAAGTCTACCATAGTGGGGTGACAGACATTGAACGGGTCGACAACTATAATTGAGAATTGGAGTCAATGACAATTTTCGATAAGCATTGATTCAAGGCAACAAGGAATGTGATGCACAAAAGTAACTTAATGGATCTTGTCTCAAATAAAACATAATCCACCTCTGAGCTTCCTTGCATGCTATGAATAATTAAATGGAAAAGAGTGTTGGGTGCAGAAGATTTGACCAAAAGCTCAAAGTGTTATACCAAAGTACATCTCAAGCGTTGGAGAGCCATGTTGTATATTCAAGTAGTATTTAATGGAGGAGCTCTTAGAGGGTGCATGAAGAATAAGATTTAATTTTCATAATGAAAAAAGACTCAGAAGCCCATTTTCATATTTAATTCAGCTGTAGAGGCTTGGTAATTTGATGGAACAACATAATGGTAAGCCATGTTTTAGTAGTCTCTCGGGAAGAGTGATAAGTTGACAGACACAACATCATGCCCTCTGTAGTAGAGGAACAAAACCATGGATGGAAGTTGTGTACAATGGGAGAATCTAGCATTGTTGAGAGTTATGTGGACATCTATGTGAGTTAAAGTGCACTGTTGTGAGAGGCCGAGAGAGCCTGTGGAACAAAAAAGGTCGTGATGAGCGCTGAGAGCATAGAAAAAAGTGTTGAGTATTTTGTTGAAGTGTTGAAGGTTGTGGGCTGAGTATTGTTAAGTGTGTATCAGGAATAGAAGGCTAAGAACATAGAGAAAAATGATGTGGTTTCTACTGAAGTGAAAAGACGATCAAATTAATGAGTGCAGAGTTGGAACAAGGCAGAGTGAGTTCCAAGAACATAGAGTATTGATTTCCTTATTGAGTGTGTGTTGGAGCCTACAAAATAGGAAGTTGGAGCTTCCATATAGTTGATATTTGAAGAGATCTTGGGGGTTGGTGCCTCCTATAAGTGGGTGCTTGCGTAAATCCATGAAGTTGCAAGTTGGTCTTTGCAACAAATTCCAGAGGTTTGTGCTTCTAGTAAGCTAATCAGGTGTCTACGGAGGAAGGCAATTGGTGCTTCTTGCTAGTGGGTGATAGCAAATAACCTAACGGAGTTGGTGCTTCCTATGAGTGGTGGATCACAAACAAATTGATGTAATAGAGTAGGAGCTCATATTTACATCACAAAATGAGATAGGTGGTTTTTCCCTTTTTGGTTTCCATGTCAAATCCTCTGTGTTTACTTGTTTTCTTCTCATGCTTTTGTTGTGTATGTTTATGAGATGGTTTCATTTGTTGCACATGCTATGTAGTTTTTTCTCACATAATGAATGCGAAGTTTGAATGCGAAAGTAAAAATTGGCATAAAATTTTAAATTAGCCTTAATGTTGATTCACCCCCCCATCTCAATATTAAAATTTGTTTCTAACATTCTTTCCTTCTATAGCTCCTGAACATCCTCTTGGAGATCTTGCTCTTATTTATGTTCCTTCTTCCTTTCCTCCTTCACTTCATCCCATCTAGACCTTTGGAACATTATCTATTCTACCCAAGGTTGCTAAAGATTGTGGATGATTTTCATATGTTCATTTTGTGGGACTGCATCTTCCTATAGTGATAGAGATAACTGTATCCATTTATTTAATTCAACAAATAAAATCCCTGAATAAAAGTTCTTATCCTTCTCAAATTTGCATCATACTGTATTAGTTGTAGTTAGAATAGTGCCATCAACATTTTTTTGCAATTTCTCCTGGATTTCTTTCTTCTCATCCTCTTTAAGTTGTACTACCTCAACTACTAGTTCTTGTGTGGAAGCAACATCGTTGGCAAGTTCTTGTGCACCGACCAATTGGTTTTCCACGGGCTACTTTGCCTCAAGTACTGGTTGTTGAGTGACAATAGCATTGTCGACAAGTTCTCGTGTACCATATTGTGCTTCCTCTTCCATAATTTCCATGTGTTCCCCTTTAGGTTGTATTTTTACTCGAACCGAGATAGATTTTGACCTCTATATATCATCTCATGCATACTCAGCCTCACAAAAAATCTCCCCACAAGGTTCACACAACAAATTTTCATTCTTTTTAGTTTCAGAGGGGGAGGAGGATGCACCCATCATTTTAACAACCTCAATGAGGGTCTCTAGTCTTGAGGGTTATTCACTCTAAGTTTTCTTTCTTAAAATTGCTAGTTGTTCTCTTAATTTAGCATTTTATTCCTTTAAACTAGCAAGTCGCAGAAATAAAGGGTTAAGTTTGGACTTATAGGGAGGAGCTTTTTCAACCTTTTTCTGTTTGAGTGCCCTGTTCTTCTCTATGGTGGTCTTCTCCATTGGCTTCTCAATATCAACAGAGATTTTATATGATTTGGCTAGTGATGTTTCCATAGAAGACCTAACCCTTTTTTTTGGAAATCTGTCACTCATAGGATTTTTCAATGATCATTTCCTTATTCTTGTATTTAGGTGTTTCTCTTATTCAATAGGGAAGGCTTCAAATTCTGATATTCTTGACTTTCCATTGGTTATATCAACTCGTGTATCAGCACGGATTCCCTCAACAAGAGTGTCAGCATGAGAATCTTTGGCAAGAGAAAATTTGGTATCATCCCTTCTTCTTGGTTCTGCATCTTCCATTCTAACATCCTTGTTTTATTTCATTGTTTCTTCTAATTCACTCCTCAATTTTTCTCTACTAACTCCTTGAGTTGACCTTGCGACAAAGGTGACTAATCATTTCCATGTTCTTCCTTGTTGCTCTAATACATCAATAATGACGAACCAACCCATGATTTGTTATGCAGGTTTCTAGGTGCCTTTTCTTTCCAAACAACATTGGCCATGTGCTTCAAGGATTCTAACAAGAAGTAGTACATATTGATCAATTTATCATGACAGAGGTCGGCTAACATCATGAAGTGATAGTTGAAAACTATCCCAAATCAGTTTTCACAAGTAATATATTTATGCATAATATATACTACATCCTCTCATGGGTGTGTTAGTGAAGCTCCTTCTATACCTCCATCCTTGTTCTTAATTTGTTCACCCTTTCTTAGAAAATTGGCCTTTACTATTAGAACAAATGTTTTCCTACTGAACCAGCTTACTCTTGTTCGAGGTAAACCTATTACTCAGGTGATCACTTCTTCTGTAACTACAATTTCTATTTATCTTATAGTTGAGCTATTTTCTATCAAATTATGTGTGAATTTGAGAGAAATGGCTTCGTTAAATCTCTTCAACTTCTTGAACTACATCAAGCACCCAACATTTTCAAAATTCCTGTGTATGCTCGAGTAATTATGTAGAAAGTTATTTGAGTCTAGTTCGTGACACACAAAAACTCATATCATGGTTTTGTGTAGCCGCAAGCATAGTTACAACTATAATAGACGCAACATGCAATTTTTGTTGAGTGGAAGAATGTTAAGTTTTCAAAAATCGATAAGATTGGTAGTGGTAGGGTGTCATATATTAACGTATTACAATATATTTCGTCAGATTTACAACAAAACAGAGACAATAAATGGTTGTATTGAAAGTAGTGATGCACATCTTGAGAATTGATATGTGGCATGCCAGCTCATGATGTATGTCATGGTATTGGTGTCGTGGAAAATGATGTATCATATAATAGTACGATGTAAATCCCCCCAACATGAATCGGGTGGAAGGTGGGTCATGTCACTCGAATTGTAGTGATGCAAGCAAATGAAAAAGAGATGTATGTATTAGACGCTTACCACATGATGTGACCTAACAACTGGTACAATGTGATGGATATGATGTGATGATGTTGACTTGGCAGAAAGTACAATAGTGGAAAATTTCATGGTGAGTGGCATCAATGAGCCCCTTTGGAAAAACATTTCAAGGTTTAGTTGTGTGGTTAAATCAGCAACAATGTTCAGTAACAATGTAGGAAATGATAGTGCCCACAGTATTAGCGTCAGTGTCTCATCAATTAGTGTAACGAAACTGTAATAACATCTAAAAATATGCATGTGAGTGTTATTTCTATAGGAAAAATGATATAATGAAAAGGCAGTGGTATCAACCGCCAACAAGCTAGTTTTTAGTTGATACATTTCTAACCATGCCACAAATGAGTTTTCATTGTTGTGTGTGTGTGTGTGTCTATATGTATATGTATATGTATATGTATGTATGTATGTATTAACCAAAATAGACTAAGAATTTTGCGGCACGAGAAAATGCTTACTTGTCCCAACAATATTGAGATTTGAATTTGAGATCATGTGAGAAAATGAATCCTTAGAAAGTGGTTTATGATACAATGGAAGACGATGTCCATTAGCAAGAAAACAGGTTTTTCATTCATCGATGGTTGTCAATTTAATAGTTCCATTTTCGAAGACTATGTCTACTTCATAAGGACCTAGCCATCTGGTGTGAATATTCCTTTGAATTCCTTGAACCTAGAGTCATATAGTAGTTCCTAGTCACCTTTCTGGAAAACCTTGTTATTGATAAAATTGTCATGCCACTTGGCGTGTTGTTATTGAATAATAGTGGTGCATTGTATGGCAACCAAGCACATTTCATCCCATTCATTAAGTTGGTTCAAACAATGTTTATATGTTGTAGCTAAATCTAAATTTACTTCTAAATTAGTCCTCAGTGTCTTGATCTCAAACTCAATAGGAAAAATAAGAATCTTACCAAACACAAGCTCATATGGAGAGAAACCCAAGGTGTTCCACCATGTACTCTTGTGGGCCCAAAGAGCCTCTCGAAGTCTCTCACCCCAATCTCAGCGATGACTAGCCACAATATTAATAAGGATAGCCTCAATTACTATTAGTACTCTCCACTTGTCCATTAACCTGTGGGTGGTACGATGAGGTAATCCTGTGGTGAATATTTTACTTCTTGATGAACTTCTCAATCAGTTGAGAAGTAAATTGTGACCCTCCATCTATAACTATCTTTCTTAGCACTCGATGAGCAACAAAGATGTCCTCGAACAAGAATTTTGAAACAACTTGCTCAGTGGCTTTGGTGACTATTTGGGCCTCAACCCATTTGGTTACATAATTTGTACAAACTAGAATATAGGACTTCTGATGAGATGGGGAATTAATAGGCCCCATAAAATTAAGAGCCCATTTTTCAAAAGGCTCGATAACCAAATGAGTTTGTAATGACATATCATCTTATTAGATAGGTTGACCCTTCCTCTGACATATGTCACACCCTCATTTAGATTTCCTTATGTCCTAGAATATGGTGGGCCAAAAGTAGCCCATAAAAATTATTTATGACATGTTCTCCTATCAATAAAGTTTCTACCACAAGGCTCATCATTGCAAACATTTAATATATCATGGATTTCGTCTTCCCTCACACGGTGCCATATTTCAATATAAAGCTCAATATGAAAGAGATAGTTATCCACTGAGTAATATCAGACACTTTATTGAATTATCTTTCATTTTTCTCGAGGAGAGAGGTGGCACATGAGACTTCCTGCAACAAGATAATTAGCAATATCTGCATACCAAGGTGAGATGAGTGGGTACTGCAAAAATGTTTGTCTGGAAATCCTACTATTGGTAAGCCTAGAAAGAAATTCAACAATGAAATTATCCTTCCTATCTATAATATCTATGTCAAATTCTTGGAACAAAAGTAACCACCTAGTAACTCTGCCATTAATGTATGCTTATTCATTAAAAATCAAATAGTAGAGTGGTTAATATGTACAAAAACATGATATCCTGTAATATAATGCTAAAACTTATTGAAAGCATGCGAACAACAAGAAATTACTTTTCAATTACCATATAGCTTAATTGTGTGGAGATTAAGTTCTTGTTGATGTAGTAGATGGCATAAGGTTTTCATTTTCCCTATTGTCCCAATACGGCTCCAACAATGGTATTAGAGGCATCTATAAAAATATGGAATGACAAGGCCCAATCATCTCCGCGCATGATAGGAGCTTTGGACATGCACCTTTTTAGAACAAAGCATTTTGACATGTATCATTCCATATAAATTCTACAATATTCACAAGTAACACAAATAATGGAGATGCAAGTTTAGAAAAATTATCAATGAAACACCTACAATAACCTGCATGTCTTAATAAGATGTGTACCTATTTTTGTGTTTTTGGAGGGGGAATTTTAAATATTACCTCAAATTTCCCCAGATCAACTCATATTTTTGCAGAAGAAATATAGTGTCCAAGTACAACTTCTTCATTCATTAGCATATGGCATTTCTCAGTGCTTAAGGAAATATTAGTTTGTCTACACTAGGTTAGCACTTTTTCAAGATTAGCTAATGCTACATGAAAATATTTCCACATGAAGTAAAGCCATCCATGTAGTCTCAACAAATTTATTAACCAAATTCTAAAATATCCCTAAATTCACAACCTGTTGGAAGGTAGTAGGTGCATTATAAAGTCTAAAAGGAAGGACTCAGTACGAAAATGTTCCCCAAGGGAATGTAAATGTAGTTTTATCTTGATATTTAGGAATGATATGGATTTGGTTGCACCCACTAAATCCATCAAGGAATGAGAAACAATTCTTACTAGAGAGGGTGCAATAACCTGGTGGGTAAAAGGTAATGGGAAGTGGCCTTTATGTGTGTCCTTATTTAGTTCCTTATAATTAACATATATACTCCACTTGTCTTTCTTCTTTGGCATAACGATCAACAGGGATACCCACTAACTGTTAGAGATTGGGTAGATGAAATTCGCATTTAACATTTTTTGAAGTTCATCTCTAACAATGTCCTTCAATGTTGCGTCCATTCAATGTTGTGGCTGACTAATAGGATGAAAATTATCCTTGATATAAATATGAGGGGTGCACAAATCCAGGTGTATGCCTTTCATTTTCGTGTAATCCCAAGAAAAAACCTCTTTTTTTCCTCACAACATCTATATCAGTTGATTTGATTCTATGGGATATAGATTTGGATTCATAGTTAGGGAATTTCCATGTTCAACCTCACCTAGGATGCTCTTAGGGTTTGGGGTAATTGTTATCTATTCTGTAACAAAATCGTCACTAGGAATGTCTTGATTGGGTTCATTCATTATGGTATTCAGAAGTTGAAAGGTTGGTTGTGTAACAACATAAGGATCACTAATGAAACCATCAATAGTGTTGTGCTCTATTCATTTTTAAATCAAAGAGCCTTATCAATTTTGAGAAGTGGTTTCACACCATCTTATTTTAGCTGAAACTCAACCCACAAGGAAATTTCATAGTCAATTCTTGATTTGGCTAGGGGGTAAAGGACGAGATTTTGTTGTATTCCCATTAGATATCATCATAAATCTTGACCTGTAGTTGATAAATTCATCAGAAATGGCTAACCAGGGTCTTTTCAGAATCAATGTATCCTCCTAGGCAAGTCTTGCACTACATCACTAAAATGTTAGCAGGGTATTCCCAAGAATCCACATAAATGACAACATCTTCTAGGATTCCTTCTGATCAAATTTTTGATTGATCAGCCAGTTCTAACAAAATAAGGGTTGGTCTTAAATTAGTAAATTTGAGAAACTCAAGGGTTTCTCTGTTCATCACATTTATTGCAATGCCCGTATCAACCGATGCATTTAGGATAATTGTTTTTCCAATATGAATAATTATTGTCGGATTCCTAGGATCAACATATTTAGTAGTCGAAGTCCTTTCCAACATTAATTATGTCATTTTTCCCACGACATAAACAGTGGGAATATCTCAGGGTTTCCTACTATATCTTTTAATGCATAATTCCCTTCTATTTTTACATAAATCAGAACGTCTTTAAAAGCTTGTAACAGTGCAATCTTGACTTGCAGGTTTTTCAACTCTTTTAAGAAATCAGATTATAGCCAATCACTTTGGATAGGTTATATTCAAAATTGTTTTAGTAGTAATAACAACATCAACTACTATAAAATTTTCATCGGATGTTCTTCGAGTAACAACATCAACTACTACAAGAGTTTTAGCATGTTGTTCTTTTAATGACTCCTGAATTGAATCTTCTTCCCAATGTGAATTTTCTTCGTCATGTGCTCTAATGACAAGGGAATCTCCCTAATTTACTACCTCTCTTGATCTCAAGTGTATATCATTACAATCACCAGAGGAGATGCAGTAAGTAGGGAGCACAATATCTTTAACTTGTTGCACTGCCTTATTTTTTGGTTTTAGGTTAAATTGCACAGGTAGATAGGGTTGTAGGGGAGGATTTCTAAGTTGTGCATTATAAGAGGGTTGCAGCTATTATTGTTGCGTAGGACATTATGTAAGCACAAAAAACTGTTCCCGAAAGTGGGTGAAATTGTTACCTCTTTAATTTGTCTAATAACCCTTATGTTAGACAAAATAAAAAATGGCCCTATTTTAATAATAATAATAATAAAATGTAAATGAGGTGGTCGGCCACCACCGTCGCCACCCCAAACCATATTACATAAAATTCAATTATTAAAGGGCCGACATGCCATGACCCCCGTCGGCCCAAACACATCATAAACCAAAAGAACCGACGGGCCATGATCCCCATTGGCCCAACCGCATCACAAACCAAAAGCACCGATGGGCCATGACCCCTGCCGGCCCAACCACATCACAAACCAAAAGTACCGATGGTCCATGACCCCAGCCGTCCCAACCGCATCAAAAACCAAAAGAACCGACGAGCCATGACCCCTGCCGGTCCAACCCATACCAAACAACATTAAACTATATGGGGTGGGCAGGCCACCTCCAGTGGACCTGGCCCATACCCCCAAACCAACCCACTATTAATATGCCATACGTTAATGTGAGGCTGGCGGGGATCGAACCCGCCCGGCCCACATGGGTCGGCCCCCACCGGGCGGCCCCATATGGTGGATACAACCAACCAACTATCCCACTTAACACGCCAACCACAATGCAATAAATAACGTGCCCAATTTATGTAACAGGTTAAGAAAAATGCGCCAAAAAATAGTAACGTGCTCTAATTACATAGAAAAACAAAACGTTATGTGCCATTATAGGGATTCGAACCTGGATCTCCGCCAACTTAACAATCTCCACCAACATTGCGCCATGGGCTTACTGCTTGGAATACTCCGCTGACGAAATTATATTTAAACCATAATTTTCTTAAGTGCACCAAGCATGGAGGAGCGGAGGAGCGTGCAAGTGGATTGAGGCATGTTTTTTTTAATTAGTTAATTTGCAGGTGGAACCATGATCTAGAGAAGAGGTAGGCAGAACCATGACTGAGCCAATCTTCAGGAGGGCGAGATTTTGCCATTGTCCAAATTAGAAAAAATTTATGTCGATCTTACACCTCTCAGCAACACGAACCTGATGGCACAATCAGAATTTTGATCTGAGCAACAGATCTTCAGATGATCCAGAGGAGGGAATCTTTGAGGACATTTAAAGGGAATCTAAAAGATTCCTTAAGCCCCAGATTTCCACTTTCTCAAAATTTAGAAATTTGATAGTCTATTTTGCACTACTTGATGCCACAAATATGATGGTGTATTCAGATTTTCCATTTGATCATTTCATTTTTCGGTCAATTTTCAAAGTGGAGTGCAAGTGTCAACGTTCAACGTGCGAGCAATCTTTCCATGAGATTCGACGCAGTGAGATTGATGGGACAACCAGCTTCAGCAATTTGACATTCTTTTCTTCATATGGCCCCAAGATGTGAGGTATATGCAGTATGTTCATGCACTTATTTTGCTATCAGATGCATTGTGTTGCATAGATCCTTGTTTGTTGTTTGATGTGGGATCTTGTTTTCTTACTTGTTTCATGATTCCTCCTTGATGTGACGTGAAATCATTGGTGGGATGTACTTCTTGTCATGATTCGTCATGTTTTATTTGAGATCCCTTTGTTGTTATGTTAATGGGATACTCATGTGCCACCATGTATGTTTGCATTGAGATCCCTTTTGTGCCATGTTGACAGGATGCTCATTATCGTCATGCATGAGTTTAGGTCATATGGATAGGAGTCCTTTTTGAATGAGAGTTCCTGCAATGGAACATCTCTTGGAGCCTATCCTACATGAGGGAATTTTCCTTGTATAATAGCAATGTCACCACCTATGTACGTCATCACTATTGACAACACTTAATGCAGCGGCCTACACCATCTTGACACTGGGGCTCGGAGACATTGTCCCTCCTGGACAAACTCCGTTATCAACATCTTGTTATTTTCATGTTGCTGATGATTGTCATGTTCCTTCTTCTTTACAACATGCATTTATGTTCCTTTATGCTATTTTAAATGCAATTCTAATCACATCACGAAAGTAAAAGATCTTGGTTAAAGCCAAGAGTTGAGTCAACTTGGATTAAGTTTGGTATCAGAGCAGTCTTTGCATGGATGTGAATTGCAAGAGTGAACAATGGAACGTGTAGAAACAAAGGATGAAAAATCGATTTACGAGACCATGCTCAAAATTTCCCAAAGGGTGGAAATAATGTATGAAGCTCTACAAAAAGAGACAGAGGAAAAGGAGCGATTACAACTTCAGTTGCGAGCCACGGAAGAGGCCCTAGAAGAACTGAAGCACAACAACCAGAATCTTCAAACAAAGAACGATGAATTAAAGATGCTTCTACAAGAAGAGAAAGAGGAAAAACAAAGTTTGATACAATAGCTGCAAGCTAAGGATGAGGTCTTGGAAAAGCTGCAGTGTGACCCATGTGAGGTAAAAAGTAGTTCTCTGAATTCATGTATGTTTTTTTATGATGATTTCTCTATTTTTGAAAATCATACCACAGGAATTGGCTCCAAACTATTGAAGAAAATGGGTTATGAAGGAAAAGGCTTGGGCATTAATGGCCAAGGCATTTTCAACCCCATCATAGTAGAAGAGTTACCCCATCAAGCAGGACTTTGGTATGTTGGAAAGGAAGTTGGGAAATGTGCCACGACAACTAGCGAACCACCAACAACATATGATGATAAGCCCTCATCAATTCTTTCCAACTCAACAGAGGAGGTAAAAGATGTTGATTTCCTTTCAGTTTCATCTTCACATAGTATGATTTATGTTGGAGATTTTGAGATCTCAATTACAGGGACAAACATGAGGCTCCTTACCAAGATGAGGCACGAGGAGGAAGAAGAACTTAGTGTTAATAACCAAGGCATAACTCAACCATTGGAGGTTGTGTAGAGACATCAATTTGTAGGCTTGAGATATATAGAGGGAGAATGCTCGAAGGTGTTGGATTCTTCCAAGACATCATCGAAATTGTCGAGGAAAGAGAATGATGGGAACACATCCCTATCATTCCATGGCAGTTTCCATTGCAGGGAAAGAGCTGAGGCAAGATCTCATCGCCACAAGACACCAGAAACGACAAAAAAAGGTATAAACAGTTTCGATATTCGAATGTTCATTTCGATTATAATCATGTTGTTAATGATGAGTGTAAAACATGGCATCGAAAAACATGTACCTTTTGTGGATTACATAACTATACATTTTCTAAGTGTTGGAAAAGAATAACAACACCCAAAAGGAGGAGGCATGAAAGACCCTCTCAACATTAGGTAAAGAAACATGGTAAGTAGATCTAGAGGAAGAATATGTATTGCAGCCATTGCGACAAAGGTGGCCATCAAAGAGCCACTTTTTGAAGGCTCCATCCAGAGCAACGCCTGAAAGAAAAAGTGTCGATGCATGAACCAAGTGAAACGATTGCTCGACAAGCAAAACCACCACAGGGGGATGACCCTTTCACAACGATAAGTGAAAAATGGTTTCTAGATATGTTAGCTTATCATGGTCGTGCTTTTGTATATCCTTTGTTGCATTTCAAAATGTAAAAGCGATGACGTGTTTCCATCACTTGTTAAGCAACAATGATGTCTGGTCTTATTTTGTGTTGCATTTACACTCTGAAAGTGATGTTGTGTTTCCATCACTTGTCAAAGCAAAAATAGTGTTTGGCCTTATCTTTGTAAATCATGTGTTGCAATGATGATGTGTTTGCCATCACTTTTTGGAGCAACAATGATATGTTGGCCTTGTTTTCGTAGTTGGGGTATTGTTTCCATCTTGATGTAAACTTGACCACCGAGTATGTGTTATAAACTTGTGGCAAGTATGAGATGCTTGGGTCATTAGTTGGTCATGTAAGACAAGCATGTAATTTGCAAAAATAATGTACTACAAGTTGCAGAGGTGGCAGGTGTCGGCTCATCACTTAAGGCTCCAAAGAACAAAGGTGAAGGAGATGGAAGCAAGACCTTTTCAGGACGCTTGTGATGCAGAAAAGGTACAGAGACATTGCAGATTATTTTTCATGCTTTTGGAGGACCAAAAGGTCCTCAGTGGGGAGGATTGATCCAGGTGGCTCCAGAGACACACACAAGACAGAGAGGGCTTATGGAAGCTCAAAAATCAAAGTGATCAGAATCCTTTCGAACTAGGACCAGATCGTAGATCTTGTCGTCCTGATCGCAATGATTTGAACGGTTCGCCAATCCGAGCTTGTACGAGGGAGAACGAGCCAATCAATTTTTTGGTCAAAGTTGGACTGTGGGCTAGGTTTAAGTGTCCTACAATTCGACTGTCCCCGGGGCATGAAACCTAGCTCCCGAAAGTGGGCGAAATTGTTGACTCTTTAATTTGTCTAATAACCCTTATGTTAGACAAAATCAAAAAATGGCCCTAATATATATATATATAGATGAGGTGGCGGGCCACCACCCCCACCACCCCAAACTATATTACAAAAAATTCAATTATTAAAGGGCCGACGAGCCATGACCCCTGCCGGTCCAACTCACACCTAACAACATTAAACTATATGGGGTGCGCGAGCCACCTCCGATGGACCCAGCCCACACCCCCAAACCAACCCACTATTAATATTCCATATGTTAATGTGAGGCCGGTAGGGATCGAACCCACCTGGCCCACGTGGGCCGGCCCCCACCGGGCGGCCCCATATGGTGGCATACAACCAACCAACTATCCCACTTAACACGCCAACCACAACACAATAAATAACGTGCCCAATTTATGTAACATGTTAAACCAAATGCGCCCAAAAATAATAATGTGCTCTAATTACATAGAAAAACAAAACGTTATGTTCCATTACAGGGATTCGAACCCAGATCTTTGCCAACTTAACAATCTCTGCCACCATTGTGCCATGAGCCCGGTGCTTGGAATACTTCATCGACGAAATTATATGTAAACCCTCATTTTCTTAAGTGCACCAAGCATGGAGGAGCAGAGGAGCACACACACGGATCGAGGCGTGATTTTCTTAATTAATTAATTTGCAAGTGGAACCATGATCCAGAGAAGAGGTAGGCAGAACCATGACTAAGCCAATCTTCAGGAGGGCGAGATTTTTCTATTTTCCAAATTGGACAAATTTTATGTCGATCTTACACCTCTCACCGACATGAACCTGATGGAACTGTCAAAATTTTGATCTAAGTAGCAAATCTTTAGATGACCCAGATGAGGGAATTTTTGAGGACATCTAGAGGGAATCTAAAAGATTCCTTATGCCCCAGATTTCCACTTCTCATAATTCAGAAATTTGACAGTCGATTTTGCTCTATTTGATGCCACAAATTTGATGGTGTCTTCAGATTTTCCATTTAATCATTTCATTTTTCGGCCACTTTTCAAAGTGGAGTGCAAGTGTCAGCATTCAATGTGCGAGCAGTCATTCCATGAGATTCGATGTAGCGAGAGTGATGGGACAGCCAGCTTCAGCAGTTTGACATCCTTTTCTTCAGATGGCCCCAGGATGTAAGGTTTATGCATTATGTTCATGTACTTCTTTTGCTATGAGATGCATTGTGTTGCATAGATCCCTATTTTTTGTTTGATGTGGGATCTTGTTTTCTTACTTGTTTCATGATTCTTTCTTGATGTGACACAAAGTCTTTGGTGGGATGTACTTGTTGTCATGATTCGTCATGTTTTATTTGAGATCCCTTTATTGTTATGTTGACGGGATACTCATGTGTCACCTTGTATGTTTGCATTGAGATCCCTTTTGTGCCATATTGGTGGGATACTCATTATCATCATTCATGAGTTTAGGTTATACAGATAGGAGTCCTTTTTGAATGAGAGTTCCTACAGTGGAACATCTCTTGGAGCCACTCCTGCATGAGGGCATTTTCCTTGTATGATAGCGATGTCACCACTTATGTACATCGTCACTATTGACGACACTTAATGCAGTGGCCTACACCATCTTGACACCGTGGCCCATAAACGTAGTCCCTACTAGACGAACTCCATTATCAACGTCTTGTTATTTTCATGTTGTTGTTGATTGTCATGTTCCTTCTTCTTTACAACATGCATTTATGTTCCTTTATGCTATTTTAAATGCAATTCTAATCACATCATGAAAGTAAAAGATCTTGGTTAAATTCGGGAGTTGAGTCAACTCTGATCACTAGATAAGTTCATGGAGGTACAACTCTCATAAAAAATGTTTCTCAACAAACTTACTCTAATTGAAGATCTCTAGAAATTCATGGTTGTAGTCATTTCATATGGCCTATTTTCCGTAATTCCTACTAATTGAAAAAGAATGAGTTGCTCATGAAGAAATAAGGGTTAGGAAGGGGAAGGCTTTCTATAATTCAATAATTAGTGTATGAGATTTTACATCGACTCATTTTCCTTATGTAGCTCCTAACATATTATTGGAGTTCCTACACTTATTTATGTTCCTTCTTCCATTCCTCCTTCACTTCATTCCATCTAAGCCTCTAGAACATTTAACTCTTTTACTCGATCCTGCTTAAGATACTGTATGATTTTATTATGTTCATTTAGTGGGATTGCATCTTCCTACAATGACAAAGCTAATTGTTTTTGTTTATTTAATTCAACAAATAAAGTTCCTGAATAAAAGTTGTTATCCTTCTCAAATTTTGGTCATATTGCATCAACTATTATTACAACAGTTCCATCAATAGATTTTTGTGAATTCTCCTAGATGTATTTCTTCTATTCTTTTTCAAGTTGTATTGGCTCAACTATTGGTTCTTGTGTGACAACAACACCTTTGGCGGGTTCTTGTGTACCATCCAATTGGTTTTCCACAGGATTGTCTGCGTCAACTAGTAGTTCTTATGGGATAGTAGCACCATCGATAGGTTCTTGTGTACCATCCAGTGCTTCCTCTATTGGGTGTGGAGCCTAATTATATTATTTATTTAGAGGCATCGCTGTGTTGGACCTTGGTTCCTAATGGAGCAGCAACACTACCCCTTTAATCATTGTCAGGGGCTCTTGGTGGGGGGGGGGGGGCAACGTTTTTTTGGGCCCCCCCCCCCCGGTCGAGGATTCAGGGGCAGCGCCCTCGAAGCTAAAATTAGATGAGAAATTGCCTTGTAAAATATTTTAATTTCGTAGTCAATCTGGGTCTTTCATTAGGTGGATGATTTGACGCTAGAAATTATGTTAATTTAGGTTTTTTTTTTTCCTATGAGGTAACCCTCGGTTTATATGAGGGAATTGTATTGTGGTTGTGTATTATTATTTTGAGTGAGAAAGAGAGAGGAGATTGTGTAAGGGTGAAGAGGAAATTACAACATATTTGTTGTAGGTTGCATCTCTTCATTTTTTTAGTTGTTTTTTACAGGATGTAGCCCAAATTGGGTGAACTACGTATATTTGTGTCTCTCTCGTTTTATGTGTTTTCTATGTTTGTGTTTATGCAATATTTTATGTGTTCCATTTCTTTGTAATATATAATTTTCTAATGACTAGTATTAGAGCCAAAGGTATATTTGGCTCAGAAACTAGCAGGAAAGAATGGTTCTTGGTTCAAGTGGGAGTAATGGAAGATGATGGTAGGTTTAGGGTTGAGAAATTCAATGGCCAAAACTATCATTTGTGGAAGATGGAGATGGAAGATTATATGTATCAGAAAGATCTATACATACCATTGAGCAGAAAAACAAAGAATCCGACGAGTATGACAGACACAGTATGGGAGATTCTTGACAGAAAGGCACTTGGAACAATACGACTGTGCCTGGCGGCGGCGGTAGCCTTTAATATTTCAAAGGAAATGATAACAAAGGGTTTAATGACAACATTAGCCAAACTATATGAAAAATCCTCAACCTCAAACAAGGTATTTCTTATGAAAAGTTTATTTAATATAAAGATGTCAGAAGGTGGATCTGTTGCTGATCATTTAAATGAATTTAATACGGTTACCAGTCAATTAAGTGTTAACATTTTGACACAGATTTGGCACTATGACATACGTGTTGTCCTTGATGGCAACTCACTCAGATAATAGATCATAGTTCAGACTCAAAAAATGAAGAAATAGAGGTATACGCAGGTTCGCCATTGACCAAGCCACGTGTACATGTGGGTTAGCAGACCAAAAGGAGCGTATAACGTACACACACACTTTCATAGAAAGAAAGGCTCGTACATGTTGGAAAATTAAGTTTTGGTCCGTGATATTTGGTCCATGGTATTTTGATCCATGGTTTTGGTCCAAGGTATTTGGTCCGAAGTGTTGACCCAAGGTATTTGGTCCAAAGTATTGGTCCTCAGTGGTTTTGGTCCATGGTATTGAGTAAGGCCTAAGACTATAAAAGGAGGAGAAGATCATTAGGCAAACGTACTCAAGTATTGAATATTTGATGAAGAGCAAGATATAATATACATTTTATTGGGTTATGGTGCATAGCTGGATCTGAACCAAGGATGAACCTTAGCACTTGATGAAGGATAAGATCTAATGATGGACCAAGAACTTAAGGCTTGAAGTGAAGTATCTTTGTGTGGTTTTGATCATTTATCTGATTAACTGATGCATGTTGTAGTCTGAAAAAATTGATGATCTGGATAATAACTAAAGTCTGGAATTGTTGTAAAGTTTAAATCATCATTTACAAATCTGTACGCAGGTTCACTTTAGAAAAGGTGCATATTAACGTTGGTTCTGCATCTCAAAACAACATATACATCTTAAATTTGTTTTACAGATCTATACGCAGGTTCGCCTTGAGAAAAGAGTGTATGCACGTAGGTTCAACTCATGGAAGTAGCGTATACCTCATAAAATATGTTTTAACTGCTTCTATTTGCTGTTGTAGTGTTCTGGGTTCTAGCTTGGGTTCTGGTTACATCATTCTAAAAAGTGATTGATTGATTCAGTTGTGGTTGGTACAAAGGAGATTGGTTGATGCAGATATATTTGATGTTTGAATGATGTTATTGATGGATCCAGTCTAAAAATCTATGAAACGTGGTCCCTGGAAGAAAAGAGAAGGTTGTAGCTTTCTGTAGGCCGGCACCTACATACTAATAAACATATCAACTAGTACAAAAGCTAGGGGGTTGTAGCTCCCTTCCAGGAGAAGCTGGAGAACGAAAGAAGGTTGTAGCCTTTTGCAGGTAGAAGCTTGCATGCTGGTATAAGACTACACCAATACAAAAATTGTAAAAAGAAGTTTCTTATTAAAAAGAAGATAGAGACGATTGCAGCATGTGGTTTTCACCCACATTGGATTTCCACCTTATATATTGTGTTCATGTGTGTGATTGTTTGTTCTGTTTATATGGTTATGATGCACTGATTAAAGATCAACATATGATGAATTAAATAAATCATAAGTTTGCAGGATATATGTTAGTTGCCTTAAATACAGTTGTATATACACGTAAGTTCCTTTAACTAAAGTAGCGTATATGAATCTGATTATGGAAAAGAAAAATTATTGACTTGCTAATACTAATTCACCCCCCCCC
>APFE031664448.1:59321-69846 GCA_000404065.3 Pinus taeda | reverse complement strand
ACTACTAATGATACAAATTTAATATTGTATATAAAGCTTACAAACATAATAATAGATGGAAATTTAAAACATTAAAAAAAAAATTATAATGATACAAATTTAATATCGTAGATAAAGCTTAAAAAAATTAATAATAGATGAAAATTTAAAACATCAAAAAATAATTAAAATAACTTTGGTGAATTATTTAAATAATTTTAATTACTCTTACTTTAAATTGTACTGCAAAGCCAATTTTCCAAATAATATAGACTAGTGTCTTTAACTTTTTGATTCATTTATGAAAGCCTATCCAAACAGTTTACAATGCACCAGGAATCCCAAAGTGAAACGTTCTATGCCAATTTAATATTTCAATATCAAGCCTAAGAAATAGCCAATATAAATGCTTTGTAGATACAAGTTTGACAGAAAATGAAACTGGCATAGGAATAGATTTTTACCTCTATCAACTAATCAATCAAGATTGCCCTCATTTTCTCATTGATTTCAACCTGCCTTGTCATATAATATGGAGGTATGCAACTAATGGTCTGGACATATGGACATATGGTGCTACAAACTTTTACTGAAAAGATAATAAAAAATTATCTGAACATTCCCAAAAAACTACAATAATTGATAGAGAGAAACACCTCAATCTTCCGGTACAAGGTTATATATATCTTCAACATATTCAACAACTTCCAATTGATTATCAAGATCTCCATCATCCATGATAGGAAGAGCATTGTGGCAGTCCCTGCATGCATCCTGAAATTACGCTTATCAAGATTATTGAACCTTTTTTATCCTACTTACATCATAAATAAACACAAAGATATTTGAAGTCTATAACACCTGCTAGTAATTTGGTGTGGACGTGGCTACTTAAAATAAGCAAGAATATCTACAAAGCAGCCCTTATTCAAATACAATAGTTAGTTCATACATTTCAAAATTCAATAATTGAACTAAGTGGCAAGGAAACGCTAGCTATGCGGCCTTGTTAATAAAATATTTGACTTATTCTTTGGCCTTCCCACCTAGTCATGTGCATAAAGATGACATGAGTCTCCTACATAATATGCATTAATATTAATCTCTAGTGTATGACCATACGGGTTACAAACATGCTTAATTTTGTGTTTTACTACCATAATTGTGTTCTCTTTGGCTTCATATAATATCAGACTTATTTACCTTGGTTCTTGAAAATTCTTAATAAAACATACACATATGACTATAGCCCTCTTTAATTGGTCACAAATAATGTTCGTTCTCATTATGCATTAAGCAATTGTTCCTTCCCTACAAAAAGATCTCTCCAAGTCAGTGTTAATTGAAAACTTTTGTAGTAGTAGATCTATTAATTTTGGAATAATTTATTTTGTTGCAACATGAAGATAACATGATGTTTCTTGTATAATATGATTTTCTTTAGCCATAGAAGAGACAACAGGGGAAAGGATCTTGATTTTCAATGTCATGATATTTATAATTTATGCTACAGTTTCCAGGATGTACATATTTCAAATAAAGTCCTTCACTTGCAGATTTTGGTACATCTTATATTTTTTTGGATAACACTTTATTCCATTAGTTTTTATGATATGTGGCATATATTTCTGAGGATACATCTACATGGTTTTTGTTGTTAATTTATTTCACTTTTATTTTAAAATGGGAGGCATAAGGAGCTTTCACGTGTTTGGAAGATACAAGAAGGATAGAGACTAATATTTTCACATGGTCTATATTTCACATCAACTTTAGATATTTGAATGTGCTTTTTAAAGATTACTTATTTATGATAAAATGTGTATATATGGTCAAAAAGTTTAAGCTTTTATGGATTAGGAGGGTTCCACCTACTAGAAAATTAAAACATAATAATTAAAAGTTAATTTAATATAACTTTCTCCTTTAGAAAGCTCATCCTCGTACACTAATCAACACTTCATTAGAAATTAAACCACAACAAACTTCCAAAGTGGTTAAATTTCCTAAAATACTTTGAAGAACTATAAAAAAGGATGGATCATATGAAGGAAAGAGGAGAGAACATTGTAAGGAGAGGTATGATTTAAACAATTGTTAGTTGTCATTCCTTCCTTCTGATTTCTTTTTTCTATGAGTTACAGGAAGTTGATCCAAAGGTGGTAGTGGATTATTTTCGAAGGGAAGATACAATCCAAAAGCAAACTCCAATCAATATTTGAACACATATTTTTAGGTAGCTTGAAATTCATGTAATTTATTTGCTGCAAGAAGGTGTGGTATGAATCTAAACAATGCTAACAACCATTAATGTTGCAAATAAAATAGGTTGTCCATAGTTGTATCATAACACTCGAAGGTGTTTGAAGTTTGTCTCATAATTTATCTCTTTCCAGAGTGTATGTATATGATCTCTTTTACATTGCGGATATTC
Source organism: Pinus taeda (assembly GCA_000404065.3). Classification (NCBI taxonomy): domain Eukaryota; kingdom Viridiplantae; phylum Streptophyta; class Pinopsida; order Pinales; family Pinaceae; genus Pinus; species Pinus taeda. The sequence continues at coordinate 67,433 of APFE031664448.1, read as the reverse complement.
AAAGCTTATTTTGGCCAAAGATTCTTCGCAATAATATGGAATTGTGTTCTGTTGTACTCACACATGTTTATTTAATAAATCAACCATTTTCTGTCTCTTTTATTGTGCATTCTTCTTGAAAATTTATTTATTAGTATTCACATATTGTTCTCTTAATTTCTATAAAATTGTGCCACAGTTGAGGCTCTACAATTTTTTGCGTCATAAGGCTCCAAATATTGATTATTCTGTTACTAATCAAAGTTTGATTTTTAGTTTTGTTTGTTGGTATCAGTGGTTGTAGAAATAACTCGAAATTTGCAGTTGCTAATGAAATCAAACTAAAATCAATAGACACAAATTTGTGGCACGAAAACTAACAATAGAAACACATGCAATCATTTAATCACAATGAACACATTTTTTTTTATTGGGGAACCTAACTGGGAAAAACTCCTCCTCTGTTTGTATTAAATCATATGAGAATAATGATCTATTACTATGACATCTTCATTGCTTGAAGCTCAACCTGCGCCACAATACCGATCTCCTCCTCCTGATTCTGCTCTGCCCAATACTTAGGAAAAATAGGCCTCCTTCTTCCTCAGAATTCCTTGTGCAATTCTTGCTCCCTAAAAATAGGGAAAGCTCTTATTTCCTTACGCAAATCCAAGGGAATTAGATCACCTTCTCAATGCAAACTTTGTACACTCAATAGTATACAATAATAATTACATTGATGCATTTTTCCTCCACTCAACTAGGCAATTTGAATTGCATGCATGACTAGGGTTATTTTTAGTAAATTGACTAGTTAATTGAGAGATAAATGAGTTAACAACAGTTACAACTATTCAACTAAACTCCTATTGTCTCTATTCATGACTGGAGCTCATATAATTGAGTTTCACTAACTATAACTCCACTAGATCACTAGATCTTAGCAATCCACTCATGCACAACTCTACTTCTTGCCCACAAACTCGAATTGACTGACTTAAATAAGTGACTTGGTCATGTCACTCCTACTAACTGCACCTCAAGTCATCCTGCCGATGTGGAAATTCAAATTTCTCCATTTGATTAAGGCACAAGTCAAATGAAGCTTTTTCTTGCTACAATTTAACATGTGTACAGTGTTTATTTGACAATTTTTATTGAGTTTTCATAAGTTTTTTGTACATATTAATTTTAGTCCTAATTTCTATTTTTATTTCACTATAAATAGACATCTATATGCTTTGAAGCCTATAAAATTCTATCTTAATCAATCATAAATACTCGGGGCGTAAAAAAATGGGAAAACTCGCCCCATTATCTCACTCACCCTATGAGATTTGAGAGGGTTGATTGCAAGAAGCATAACAACTTCTCTTCATCAACAATATTTGTGGCGACCATACTAGGGAGGAAATGAATGATCCTTCGTTTTTTATTAAATCCCTATCTATCATTGACCCTTCAATCAACTGAACAATCTAATATTAGGCACGAACTAGGAGACCAAAGAGACATTTTTCATTCTCTCTTTGATTTCATTCTCGATAATGCTATCTTAATTGAACATTTTGCACATAACTGGGTTGTGATTTCCTATGATATTGAATTACAAGAAAAAAGGGAATTTTTAGAAAGACGATTTCATGAACACACTTCCCGTAGATAACTGGTTTGTCATCAGCTAGTCTCATTTCAAATTTGTATTCTTCGAACAATCGTATACTCCCTACCCAGTCTAACCATATTTAAATGTAATTCAAATTTGATTACCATCATACCAATGAATAGGTGTCCCGTTTTTGAAGGTGATCCATGGGAAGCTTCTCCTCATCACATTGGAGACAATTTTGTCAATCTTTTGGGCTTCGTGACATACAGGTTTCTGTTGATTTATTCAGATGTTCCCTTCATGACAAAGCCAGAGATCGATATAGGAATATAACACCAAACCCAACCTTCGAAGGTGAGAATTTTTTTATAAAGTTTTTTTATCGAATTTCCTCCTCCACCTAATCACTTTAAGATTGTGGATGAGTATCTTCATGTTCCTGCTCGATGTGACTTTTACGACAACTCCCACAAGCAAATTATTTGTGAACTGTTCTTAGAAGCTAAATATTAATATTAGTCAAATCCCCATCTCTTCTTAACTAACTAGGAGGATAATCACATAACTCGTGATTCTTTAGTTTTAGATGTTTGTAAGGAATTATTTTCCTACCAATCTTCCCACATTGTCTCTAACCAAGAATCTTTATTTAAAGCCTTTCCTTTTAATTATGCTCATTTTAAAGCACAATCTGAGCAAGACCATGTTTTATTTATTGAAGATATATCTCGTGAGGAGATAAATCTTATTTCACGTCCCATTCTCCCCTATGTCCCTCATCCTGACATCATGTATGCGGAGTACAACTGGAAATATATCTAACAATATAGAAAGACCCTTTTCTGATATAATTTGTTTTAAGTTGTATTTTTATGAAAATATTTTTCTGTTGATATCCTTGACCTGTGAACAACAAAATCCTTAAGGTGGGAGACAAGAAACCTTTCTATCATCTCAAGAGTTAGATTGCAAAGAAGTTATGTGAAACCTTATCATTATTTGCAACAAGTCACCCTAGTTTTTTATCTTCTTCGTCCCAACTCTTGCATCCCTTTCTTCTTGTCCCCTAATGACAACTCACATCATGTTCACTCACAGTTAAAGTTAATGTTAAAAAACCAGGAATTTATGAGTTCTTATTTTCTCTTTGCAAACCATCCTATGGGGTCACCAATGTTGACACATGTCAACATCAAAATATCACAAACCATTGTGATATCTTCCCCTAATCAAGCCTCTCTCCCAAACAAATAAATTAAATTACAAATCTCACAAAAGAAAAGTTACTAGTATGTGGGACCCTGCCTTGAGATGGCATCAACATAGTTGTTGCAACATCAAACCACACATTTCAATGCATTGATTTGTTATACATAATGCTTGGGTCTCAATTATGTTTAAAATGCAATAATAAAATTATCATGCCTAAAGAAAACACATTAATATGCAAATGGGAAGGGTAGTCTGATTGCATATCTCATATCTTAAAAGATCTATAATGTGTTGAACATTGACTCTTCTAAAAATGATGTTATAGGGTCTAATATTTAAGGGTAAAAGTTATTTGATATACCTTGGAGTTAATACAACTCCAAATCTCCAAATTGATAACAAATTGGATCCACTCTTTATAATATGTACAAACATCCATATACAGAGTGTGTTTGCACACCATTCCTTGTTGAATTATTATTAATATAATACTATGAACATGCTAGCATAACTAGGTTATTTCTGTAGCAAGCATTATTAAACAAGACAAAAGACACAACGTTTTAGTTATTCTTCTAATGTGGGTTGACTAATAAATTTATTGGATTACAAAATGCATATGGGGCATCTAGATGTGATCAAGGAACTCAAGACTTTGTACATCATGCAAAGGATGGTAGAGACCATACAACATTGTGTTATTTACGTAGTTATATATATTTGTTTTCATGCACAATAATATGATCTATGGTTATAAAAGGTCAGGGACATGACATAAATCATGTATGTCAACTAAACAATGTTTTACAAACCTCTCATATACATTATACGCTGATTTAGATATGTTGTTATGCTCGGGTTTTTATTTTTCATTTATGATGATTATATGTCATGTCCAACTTGAGGATTTGCACACAAAACTTCACTTAAATGCTACATAGTACATTATCTATTTTTTATGGGGTCATAGGTTGTTGTTAATAGATTGACTTAATATGAATTAATCCAACATTGTCAACATGATCGACGTGCAATAGTTCACGTTAATGTTACTCATGTAAAAACATCATGATTCGATGTAGTTGGAAGAAGTCAGTTGAGTCAATTTGATGTGGCATTCATATATCCTTTGGTTATTTGATGTGGCTTCCCATGTTGACAATCCCACACCCAATAGTACCAAATATTTACTCTTGTCTAATCCATAATCTAACCTCAGTTATCGCCTGACTGTTAAGCCACTCTCTGAGAAGTTTCAAGATCATTATGCACATTTGGTTAGTCTTGACTCGGTAGGTCACCATTAAAAACGTTTGAAGTTGTTATAGAGAGCTGTTGTGCCCTACAACAACCCCCCATTTCATATCATTATTATTCCAAAACCATAATATGAAATGGGTCCCTTTTTAATTTTTGTTTTTTAATTGGTATCAATTTAAGTTCTATTCTAAAAAGCCTCTTCAATGAACCAATCAAAAAACCTTAACGTAAAATGATTAATCTTTTGTCATTGCGATAAAGCGATCGCAAGATCACATATCGCAATGACAAAGGGAACACAACTTGAGGACATTTTGATTTGCTCCGATGCGAAATCGCCATCGGGTATCGGCAATAAATAAAGTAACACAATTAAAGCCCCCTTGCTTCGATGCGATGCGATATCGGCAATCGGCGATAATGGCTAAACGCAAATAAGCTCCCTCTTGCCCTGATGCGATGCGATATCGCTATCGACAATCGGCGATTGACCATGCACACATTCTTAACCACCCCACTCGCTACTCCTGACGCGATGCGATATCGCTATCGGCGATCGGGGATTCCAAATGGAACCAAAACAATGACTTATGATTTTCCCGACGCCCGATTGCGAAAAGGGAAAAAGCACAGTTTTCAAAGTAAAACCATAAAGGCAGTTTAATACGATTTATTCGTAATTAAGGCACTATCTTTCGAAAAGCCGCTCATCCGCGCTCAACCGCCAAATCACCCAAGGCATGCTTCAAATAAATCATTCGGCATTATTCGACATGACTGGTATTATGAGTTGACAGGCCTTACGGCCATTAATGAAACAGCAAGCTTGCGATTCTATTCATAAATTGATTGAAGTCGTCTTAAAGTCAATCGCTACCATGAATATCAAGATATATATATCTCAGTCTATTCGATTCATGTTATTGTTTCCTGTATTACGCCTATCGTTCTCTCTGTGCAGAATTCTCCCGCAGAGACAGATTTGAGTGGAATGGGAAAGAAGTCCAAAAAGACCACAATGCCTTCCACTTCACCGGTCGCAGGGCAACCCATCGTTGATCCAGGCAGTAAAAAGAAAGGGCTTATATCGGACACTACGTGCATGGGACTTACCAGAGCTACTTGGCAAGGAACATATAACTTGATTGAAGCCGAAGAGCCGAGGGTGACGGGAATACAAGTCTCATGCAACAGCACTAGCAAATCTGAGGCTAATCTAAAAGACTTGGCCAATTCCTTTCTTCACAAAATAGCTGCCCAGGAGAAAATTCTCGCATATACGGATGTGGTAAGATGGGCGATTCAAGAGATCCCAATTACCGATAGAACTTTCTGCACTATAGATGGGAGGATTTTCGGTTCTTTTCGAGCCGAAGATCTAAGGCAAATGTATCATTTGCCTACGGAGGAGAAGAAGTATAACACGACATTCCTAGAGAAGTTCCAAGCAGAAAATGAGACTGAGTCCGAACCAATTCAAGGCTGGAGACAAAACCCAGCAAAGCACAAGCACGAATCCTCGGGTAAGTACTCAGTCGATTCTCTATGTTCTCCTTACTGCTATGCTGGGATTATGATGTGCAGACTATGAGGATTACATGATTCCGCCAATTTTACCATAGAAATGGTCCCCTTAATGGAGGCGGCATGTAGTGGCAAAATAATGGATTGGGCGGATATATTATCCGATAAGTTAGCCACTGCCATTCTTAATTTCAGATTTAATTCTCGCGCCACTGAGAGATTCATTCCGCCATTTTACTACAGTGCATATGTATTAGACGTTTTATGTTTTAATTCTGAATTTCCTGTGCTCAAATGGAGGTGGACGTCGCAAGACCCCGCACCCATCCACATATATCATCAAAAGTTGTGGAAGACCAACTACAAACACCACTTGTATCAAATCTGCAACGGTTTCATGTTGCCTATTCATTATTCCATTTCAATAAGCCTGCCTGGAAGATTTCTGAACAAGCAGGGGTGGATTTAACTGCCGTAGCAAGTTGGTTTTGGAGAAGAAAAGTTCACCTATATTAGAGTTTTTGGCAGTCAAGCCAAGCCCCATGTGCTTCCTCTATACATCCCTGATAAGTTACTTGCCAGGGAAGTAGCCTATCAGATCAATGCCGATGGGGTTACTCAGACCCTAAAAAAAGCAAAGAAGCATGTCTGGCCCTCCTTTCCCCTGCGAATTGGTATTTACACTCTGCATGATCTCAAACATGGAGAGAAGGAAGCTGAAAAGATAAATTCGCTGACTGTGGCAACTCTGCCAAGCAGGCGATACGATCCGAGGAAAATCGCCTACAATGCACTCGACCAAGCCAAATTGGCCAAGTTCGAGCACAAAGAAGATAGATTTGAGGATTTGTTTGCATCGGCCGAGTCGCTATATCAAGTTAAATCGCTCGCCATAAATGAATACAACAATGAGGGGCTAGCCAAATTTAACAGAGAACAGAGGTTGCAAACTCTGCCTCTAGACCTGTTAGCGACTACTCCAACAACGACAAAATCAAGCGAGCCTGAGCAGCAGAGTAATAAACAACCTCCTACTACATCAAAGCAGCAGGAGGAAGTGCATAACCAGAGGCAGGAAGAAACCCAGGCAAATGTGCAACGACAGGAAGAAACCCAGGCGAAAACTCAAGAAGGGAGCAGTTCGAGAGTTAATGATGATACACAAATTGATCCAAATTTTCTCCAGCAATGGCAGCAATTCAACTCAATCATCGGCAATCTAGAATGCTCTAAAGATGATGAGATTTCAAAGGAGGGAGACACACAGGAAGCGACATCAAAGCAGGTTTCGGGTGAAACCAACGACCCACCCAAATCAAAGGAAATGGAAATAATTCCTAAGGATCCATCGGGCGAAATCATTTTGCAAATAGAAGAGATTCCTCCCTTGGATGTATTCTACAGCCCTAAGCATAAAGTTGTTGTAAAGCGATAGAGGAAGAGAAGAAGGGCTGATCAACCTTCTTTATTCCCTGAATTAACAGTAACGGGCAATGTTGTGTGGAAGGAAGAATTTGATCCCTCCGATGACTTGACAAAGCTATCGCAATATGCTGGAGCATATTCGGCGGCAACCATAGATAAAGCATCGGAGGTAAGCAGTCTATTAAAGGTGAAAGATCAAGACATATTTTCGCTATAGGCTCAATTATCAGAAGCGCAGCAGAAGGCAAAGCAGGAATTGCTAATACAGCAGCAAAATAATTATCAGCTGACTAAGCAATTGCAGGAGGAAAAACAGAGGATTGACGAGAGCGCAATCCAAAAGCAAAAGGAGCTATCGGCAGCATTGGCGCAATTAAAAATATCAACTGAGGGAATGATCAAATCCAAAGATGAGCAATGTCAATTATCAACTCAAATTGAGCAAATGAAAAAGCTCCCTCAGGTAGATGAGTTTAAAGCAGAGGCACTTCAATTAAATAAAGTATTGATAAATCAAATTAAGCTCCTATGTCAGCAAATTACCCAAGCAGAGCCATTGTGCGACTTAGTAGCATCCATAAGCAAAAAAGTAGAAAAGGCAAGGATAGATTTGGATCAGGCCGAAGAAACATTGACAAATTTTCTGGAATGGCAAGATTCCGATCAGGGCCAGGCAACTAACCTACCAAGAATTCTGGAATCACACAAGGAAATATTATTCACAGAATGGCAATCACAGTTAATGAAGGCAGAAAGAGTGATTTTAAGATGCAAGGCAACCACTAGTAATTTGGTTGAATTGGTAAATAATACTCTTTACTTGTCTAACATGATTTCTCAATGTACTCCAGGCCAATTAACAGCAACAAAGATGTTGGAGCATTCATGCTACCCAGAGCTGGAGAAAAATGGAAGGTTAATCGTGGGGATCAACAGTTTAACATGGGATGCCTATTGGTTCTTCTTAGTAAAGCCGCATAGCCAGAGAGCCGCCTTAAAATGCCTCACAGATGCTATCGGGTATATCATACCCGATATTCAAGATGCCACCTTTGCTGCCCAACTCAGCTTGCGCCTCAACAGACCACCCGAAGTGGAGCCAA
>APFE031664448.1:6086-59081 GCA_000404065.3 Pinus taeda | reverse complement strand
GAGGAAGGTTTTTATACAAATGTGCACTACTGTCTTTGTTTAAAAGCATTTATGTGTTGAAGGAAGGATTTTGAATAGTGATTGATATTTGGGATTGATTAGCAGCTCACATGGTACTATTATCTGCGTCTGTACTCATTACTGTTATATGAATTGTTATTTAATCGCTCTTGCTATTATCGCTTATATATATGTGTGTTTTAACAGCATCCTTTATGCATCCCACTATTGGCTGTTTATAACATGCTTTTCTTTCAATCGTATATATATATCGATGATATAAATGATGAATGCAGTAATTTGTGTTAATCGCTTCGTTTGACTATTCATATGAAGTAACCTTTAAATGATTGAATATCTCTGTTTATTTTATAGAGTCATCTATATGCATGTTAGATAGATAAGGATTATTAAACGCTGCATCTCAAATGAATAAGTTGTTCCCGGGATTAGTATTAGTTTTCTTATTTTTGTTAATAGAATAAGCTAGTCGCCTATCATTAAAGCAAACTATTCATCACTCATCCATCCCTTTTATTCATTATCGGGAAACTGGTCCCGTTATACCTAGTCGGAGCCACCATCCCAAACAGAAAAGGAGCTGTACTAAGGTCCGGACCGGGTGGTTATCCCCCAATGTTGTTGCAGCGATTTTCGAGGCATCAACAAGAGCCAAGAAGCATTCTTGGGATACAGAGTCATCTTTTTCTCAGCATGCAAGCTTATAAGGTACACCCAATAATGAACAGATTGTTTCTAGTTTTGATTGATAAAAATTACACATAGTTTTTGTAATCGCAATCCCTGTTTTTCCTTTGAATGCTTATTGATTTCTTCGTGTAAATGAAATCCCAACGAAATTTGCATGGAAACTGAACTTTATATATCTTAGTTACAAATTTTCATCTCTATTGTTTCTTTTGAGAAAAAAAAAAACAAAACAAAACAAAAGAATAAGATCCAGATTACAAGCATAGTATTCCCATTTGGATCCAAAGAAATCATGTCAACGATCCTATCTCCACCTCTTATTAATAAAATCTTTGACTTATTCCTAGGCCTTTCTCTCCAGTCATGCCCATAAATATGACATGAGGGTTCCTACATAATATGCATTAACATTAATCTCACATTTCAGTGTATTTCCAGACAGGTTACAAACATGCTTAACTTTGTGTTTTACTACCCAAACTGTGTTCGCTTTGACTTCATATGATATCAAACTTATTGACCTCGGCTCCTCAAAAGTTTGAACAAAATGTAGACCTATGACTATAGCCCTCTTTAATTGATCACATATAATGTTTTTTTCTCATTATGAACTAAGAAGTTGTTCCTTCCCCTATAAAAAAAACTCTCCAAGTGGGTTTTAATTGAAAACTCTTGTAATAGTAGATTTATTAATTCTGGAATAATTTATTTTGTTGCAACATGAAGATAACATGATCTTTCTTGTATAATATGAGTTTCTTCAACCATGGCAAAGACAATAGGGGAAAAGGCCTTGATTTTTAATGTCATGGTATATATTATTTATGTTATCCTTTCCAACATGTACATATGTTCAACTATAGTCCTTCACTTGTAGATTTTGGTACAACATATATTGTTTTTTCATAACACCTTATTCTGCGAATTTTTATGGTATGTGGCATATATTTTTTAGGATACATCTACATGGTTGTTGTTGTTAATATATTTCACTTTTCTTTTTAAATGGGAGACATAAGGAGGTTTCACATGTTTGGAAGATACAAGAAGGATAGGGACTGATGTTTTCGCATGGTCTACATCTCACATTAGTTTTAGATATTTGGATGTGCATGGATCATTGTTTTTTCCATTTTATTTATTTATGATAAAATGCATATATATATAACTTTCTCCTTTAGAAAGCTCATCCCCGTACTCTAATAAACACTTAATTAGAAATTAAACCACAACAAACTTCCCAAACTACTTTGAAGAACTATAAAAGAGGATGGAGCATATGAAGAAAAGAGGATAAAACATTGCAAGGAGAGGTATTCTTTAAACAAATTCTAATTTTCATTCTTTCCTTTTGACTTCTTTTTTCTATGAGTCACAAGAAGTTGAAGCAAAGGTAGTAGTAGATTATTTTCGAAGGGAAGATATAGTCCAAAGGGAAACTCCACTCAAACTTTGAGCACATATTTTTAGGTAACTTGAAATTCTTGTAAGTTATTTGCTGCTAGAAGGTTTGGTCTAAATCTAACAAGTTCTAACAACCATTAATCTTGCAAAGAAAACAGGTTGCCCATAATTGTATCAGATGACTTGAAGGTGTTTGAAGGTTGTCTCATAGTTTATCTCTTTCTAGAGTGTTTGTATATGATTTCTTTTACATTGCAAATATTCAAAACTTATTTTAACCAAATATTTTTTGCAAGAATCAGCCTTTATGTTCTGTTGCACTCACAGATATTTATTTAATAAATCATCCATTTTTTGTCTCTTTTAATGTGCATTCTTCTTGCATAAATTTTTATTGTTATTCGCAGTTTGTTCTCTTAATTTCTATAAAATTGTATCGCAACTAGGGCTCTACAGTTTTGGGGGTCATAAGGCTCCAAAATAGTGATTAATTTTCTACTAATTGAAGTCTAATTTTTAATTTTGTTTGACGGCATCACTATGTACTGTGTTTATTTGTACAATTCTTATTGAGTTTTCTTAAGGTTTTTGTACATATTAATTTTAGTCTTAATTTCTATTTTTATTTCGCTGTAAATAAACATCTTTATGATTTGAATCATGTAAATTCTATCTTAATCAGTCATAAACATTCGGGTCGTAAAACAATGGGTAAACTTATCCCATTATCTCACTTGCCATGTGAGATTTGAGGGGATTGATTGAGAGAATCATAACAAATTCTCTTCATCAACACCTAGTGCCTTCTCAAGGCAAGAAACATGGAAAACTTGTGAATGCGGCTTTTATCAAGGAGTCGCAAACTATAAGCTAATTGGCTAATAGTTTTGTTAATTTGATATGGTTCTAAGAACATTGGTGTCAATTTTTTATTTCCTTGTTGCTTCAAGGATAACTATTTTTAAGGTTGAAGCTTAACAAATACCCAATCTCCAACCTCAAAAATTATTTATGTTTTGTGTTGGTCAACTTGCTGTTTCATATGATTTCTTGTGATATTTAAATTTTCATTTAATGCTTGAAGGACCATGTTGTAGCTCGTTTTACTTTTCTCTATGTTTAAAATAAAATAAAAAAGGCAAAGAATTTTGATCTTGAATTTTGATTAATTTATAATGGTGGATTAAGTTGCGCTAATTAAATCTTAATGCAGTCTTAAGATTAAAGTAGGTGGGTCCCCATACACCAAAGTTGGCAACACCAAAGTTGGCAATGTTATATGTCATTTATATTTTCGGGCACAATGGAGAATGTGAGCGGGACCCATCGGATGGAGCAAACCCGACGGCACCACATGCCCGACAGTTAGCTCTATGAGTGCCTCCACAAAGACTTTTCAAGATATACTTTGACTGCAAATCAACGGTTCATAATGGTTACGAGGGGAATCCATTGGATTTCCTCCGTACAGGACTCTGCCCCTATATTATGTCAGCAAGCGAGCCCGGGTGCCATGTATCTGTTCTGCCACTGCTCTGTCATCGTCTATCATCACACCCCTCTGCCACCTCATCGACCACATCATCCATTACCTCGTCCATCTTGTCACCGTGTTATCAATTCAAATTTCCCACATTCACATTTAATTCCAATCTTTCCCACCCGTTATTATGTTTCCTATATAAAATCTCGTTTCTTTTACTCATTTCATTTGCCATTGTCCCATGCTCTTTCTTCCGTGGATACAATTGTACAAATTGTAGATCCAGTCAACATCACTCACCACTACTCAGGTATTTTCACAAAATCTATGACATCCAATATTATCAAAATGTCGAAGAAAGCCATTTTAGCAGGTTCTTCTTCCCATATTCCATTGATGGACACCGAAAGGGATATATTTGACCCAGTTTTCTCTATTAATTACATAGAAATTTACCAGCATGTTATTCTTAACCAAACTGAGTCTCTTGTATATGTTGCTACTGTTAGGTCAGGTGTTTTAGCTTCCATGATTCCTCAAACCCATGTGTTCTCATAATTCATATATTGGTTGGTCTCTGCCCTCTATCCTAAAAAATGTTTTGTCATGAACAAATTAGGTGAAAATATTTTCAAGTGTCTTCCCTTTTGATTCGGCAAGCATTATGTTTTCCTTCTTCAAGTTCTTATCCTCCTTTCTCATCAGAAACTCTGATTTCTACCTTCCAAGACTTATCTAGGTCGAATTATGCTCAATTGACTTTCTTTTCAATTCCTGCTAGGAAGCATTTGCCTATGGAGCCTACTCATTTTCCTTTGGATACTTTTGTTGAGGAGGTTAGACCTATTCTTCAAATTTTGGCCAAGATTTTAGGAAGGGAAGATACTATTATTATTGGCATATCTATCCTAGAAATGTTCTGTTTGATGATTAATCCTGAAACAATTTCGGACATACCTGTATTTTGGGAGAAGATGGTTAATACTCAATTGACAAATATTTCCCTCACTAGATGTTTCAGATTTCCCTCTCTAATTACTTACCTCTTCTTGTATACTCATGTTGAAATATTCATGCACCTGAAATTGAATATCATGGACCCTCACAAGAACAAACAGTCAGTGGTATTTTGGACTGATGTGGTAAGAAGTATTGCAAATAATGAGGGATTGATGCACTTTATTGCTTCTTTTTTATCAGTTGCTTACTCAATCATAAACAATTCTCCTCCACCTTGCATATTACCAAAGGCTCAGTCTTTTCTTCAGCTCAATGAAGATGTTAAAGTAGGTGATTGGTTTCTATTTAAATATTATGCAGAAATTAGATTATATGGAGTAGAAGTTGCCCCCTACAAGCTCCCTATATTTGTGCCAATGAGATTGTTATCATTATAATTCATCAGGCAGAGTTTGAATGTGGGTCAAGTACATTTTGTTCTAGCAAAGAAGGGGAATCTATTAAAATTTCCAAAGATAGTGGGACCTTTTATTGTGAATAGCAGGCAAGCTATAGGAGAAGTGCAGAAAGCTCTTGAAGATATGAATTTGCGGCTCGGTGCAAAATGGGCATATGATCCTCACCATATCATTTCAAACAAGAGAGTGGAAATTTTTAATGCTCCCTATGTACATGAACCTCGACTAGATGTCAAGAAGCTAGCAAATGGAGGACAAACATGTTTGTCAAGAGGAGTGGAGATTGAAACTCCTCACCAAAGTGAAAAGAATATAAAGAGAGGCAGTGGAGATTTCATTGATTTGGAGGAAGAAACATACAAGGGTACTAAAAGGGCTAATTTATTTGGAGGGGAGTTCATCATCAGCATCAGGTTTTCAGTTACAGTTATGAGAAGTTATTTGTACACCATCTTCTCCTGTTCCAGAAGAGATTAGTCAGAGCTCTACTTCAATGATAAAACAGTTGTATTCTCAGATTGAAGAAAAGAACAGAAAAGTTAGAGAAAGCATGGAGTCCCAATTAGAAGCTCAGTTTATTTCATATTACCATATTATATTACTTTCTTATATGGATTTGGAGAGAAATCAACTCAAACTAGATTTCTCTCACCCCTCTGCTTTAATTATGTCTTCTTCATAAGGTTTCAAGACTGTCAATTTGACAGTGAATGCTAAAGAGATACCACTGCATAATAAAATCAACTTACATAGGAAAACTAGAGAACTGATTTATAGTGATTTGAATAAAACTTATTTGGTTGCTAGCAAAGTTGAAGCTTCGTTAGAGAAAGTGATTAATCAATTTAAATTAGAAAAAGAAAATTCTAGAGCTTTAACCACTCAAAATGAAGAATTAAATAAATTGATTGTTAAAATTGGTGTCAGTCTAGAGGATAGAAGTGTTGTTCAGAAATTGTTGTAGGGAGCTGAAACAGAGATTCGAGTTCTTAGGAAGAAGTTGAAGATGCCTTCTATAGAACATCCTATGGCTTCGGAAGTAGCACGGGTGGAGAAAGAAAAGGAAACAGTAACTAATGAAATCCTCCAAAGAAATGATGATATTGCCAACTAAATGAAATGAATTTTGTTTTGTAGCAAAAGATTGACTCTCATGTTTGTACTATCTTAGTACAAGCAGACTCTTAAGACCCAACTAATAAACTAACAAGAGTCATGACTGAGCTGCAAATTTATGGGAATGAGATGAAGAAATTTCAAAGAGACTACGAGAGTTCCTTGAAGATTATAAAATCCATTGAAAGAGACTTGGCAATGTCCAAGGAGAATGTTGAGAAGTGCAGAAATGATTTTTAGGTTGCTTCTCAAGAAATTAAAGAGCTAAAGGAGAAGGTGAAGGGAAATATGTCCCTTATTCAATAAAGAGAAGTTTATGGAATGATATCATTCATACTGTAAGGAACATATGGGGATCATTTTCTACAGTTGAAGAGGAGAATATCATTATCGGAGACATAGAAAACTTCATCACTGCTAATAAGCAAAAGTTACAACAATGAGCTCATTTTTCTAAGAAAATGATTGATTTCCTTAACTCAAGATCTTCACAACAGTTAAGGGAAATAGGAGTTGAGGATAGAACTGAGTATGTCTTAGAGATTAATAAGATGATTGTGAAAAACGTGTACAAGAAGACAACAGAGACAAAACTAACAGAGGTAAAAGAAGTTGTGATGAAATTCAATATTGATTTGGATAAAAGAACTAGAACATGTTTGCCTTCAGGTTGGGACCAATAGGGAAATCTATTACCCTATAAGACTTATAAAACTTTGTTGGTGGAGGCCAAGAGAAAATTTAGTTTAACTCATGAAAGAATAGTAGCGTTGAAGGGAGCAACGATTGTCAATTATTTACACAAAGATTTCCATCTTTTATGGTTAATGAGAACTCTTTTTGTTGACAAACCAACATATAACAGAATTACCAACTTCAGAATGGCACACACTAGGTTTGTCAAGAGTCCCAGTTCAGATAAAATCATTTGGAAAAAAGGCAGAGAATGGATGTCACCGACAGCAACAAGTGCAGAAGTTGGACCTTCATCTGCACTAAAGTCTTAGATTACTAAATGAAGCAGTGCAACCTGTCATACAATAATTTATTTTTAGATGTTTTTGAAATGATGTATTTATGTTTTATCTCTTTTTTTTTAAATGTAATGTTCGAAAGAACAATTAATTCCAAAGTAGTTTAGGAAGTTAGGAGTTTGAGCAGTTGATAGTTTCTTAATTGTCCTTTTTGAAATTTTTGTATAAAATCAATTCAAAAATAGAAGTGAGGGTTTTGAGTTTTGGACGTCAGAAGCAGAAACTACTTGTATTTTCAATCTTCATGTGGGTTTGAATAAAGATTTCAAAGTGATTCTAGACACTTGTTGGGTTCAAAAAATGTCTCCTGTTATTTTCATTTTATGTTTTTCTTCATAGAAGAGAGTAATGAAGTTGTTGGCCTTTAATCTTACAATTCTCCAAAATCACATTCTTGTGAGTTAAAGTTAAAAGTACCTTAATTATGTGCTCATCTTTTATATATATCATTCCATGCTAATTACACATTTCCTCTAAAGTTGAAGACAAATATTCTGCATTAAGCAGCCTGTTGTTGAAGACTTTCCACTATCCTTTCTCACTACTCTTTCATTAAAATTGTATTCAACATCAGAAGGCCACTTTGAATAATTGTTTTTCCCATAGAATATTAAGAGGCATTGTCTTTATAATTATAATTTATGGGGTTTTAAAACAATGGGACAACAAACTTATTTCATCACAGTTTTAAGCAAATGTCTTGGGCACTGACCTCTCCTCAGCTAGAGGTTGTCTTCAAAGGTACAACAGACCCTTTGGTGTTCCTCTAATTGATATTTCACTATTGGAAGTTTTATTTTTATTATTACAAATTTATTCCATTTATGGGGCTCATAACATGAAGAGATTTTAATGAGGTCATCTTGGTTGACGTGTGATAAGTAGAGTTGTACCACAATTCAACAAGGTGTAACTATCAAAATCATTTATTTTGTTTGTCTGTAACATAAAAATGAAGGTAAGCTTCAAATATATTTGACCATTTATTTAGGGATGATAAGTTAAACTGATGATGAGGTATGGTCCAATTTGTTTGAAAATTTCATTCTAGAGGTTTCCTTTAAATTTGGTGTCTTTATTGCTAACAATTATTTTTGGAAATCCATACATTTTGTAGATATTTTTGTAAATACTTCAGTGATTTATTTTATATCTCTAAATTTTTAACTCCCATGAAGTGTGGATACTTTGTGATATTGTTGACTACTCTGAGAATATTTTCCTTTCACTTTGACATAGGCAGTCCTTCAATGAAGTCCTTCGATATTTCTTTCCCACTTTTGGTTTGGGATATGTAGGGGATGGAACAATCCAGGAGTCATAATGTTTTCATTTTTATTTCTTTGGCATTGATCACACTCTGCTACATACTCTTTATAATGTTATTCAATCCCTTTCCCAAAAAATTATTAGTGTGCATTATGGTAGATTTTAACGGACCCTACATGTTCTGCTATTAGCAAGCCATGGGACTCCTTAAGAACGCTGGATTTAAATTTTGAAGTTGGGCTTCTTTCCTTATACCAGAGAATGTCATTTTTCCATTTGAATTTTCAGTTTTGCATTGGATTATTGATTATGACACATATTTAAGGATCTTTCACATATTCACTTTGAATTTCATTGAACCATTCTAGAAATACGACTGAAAATGTAAGTGATGGTGACTCTTCATCTTTTCGGGAGAGAGAGTATGTTGTTATGTCATCCTTTCCTTTCTTATGTAATATCTCCATCTCAAATGTAGCAATCTTTTCAATCCATTTTTGTTGTTCTCTAGAAAGTGTTTTTTGCTAGAGAAGGTGTTGAAGACTATTATGATTTGTTTCTATCATAAACTTACTTCCCAAAAGATATTGTTTCCATTTGGCTAGAGAATGCATAATGGCGAGTATTTCCTTGTTGTATGTAGATTTTAGGCATTCTCTTTTATTGATTTTATTCTTTCAAATGTTATATGATGGCTATCCTACATCAATATTTCCCCTATTCTAAAACTTGAAGCATCACATTAGAATACAAAAGGTTTTGAAAAATCTAGAGCTGTTAGTACAGGTGTAGTGGACAAAATTTTCTTTAAGATTTCAAAACATCAACTTTGTCATCCCATTGGAATGAATTCTTCTTTAAAAGTTTAATTAGGGGAGTGGTTACATGAGCATATTTTTGAATAAATCTTCTATAGTATTATGTTAAACACACAAAATCCTCTTGATTTGGAAAAGTTAGTTGGTCTAGGCCATTGCGTGATTGGTTTAATATTGTTTGGGTCTACCGTCACTCCTTCTTGTGATATCACATGTCCCATATACTCTAAGTTACATTTTGACATCTTTGCATAAAATTGGTTCTTTTCTTGAAGAGAGAGAACTTGCTCCAAGTGCTTCAGATGCTTATCCCATGTTTTACTATATATAAGAATATCGTCAATGAAGACTAATGCAAATTTCCTTAGGTAGGGCCGAAATACTTCATTCATGGTTGCTTGGAAGGTAACTAGAGCGTTAGTTAATTAAAACAACAAAAAATTGAATTCTTAGTGCCCTTCATGAGTTTGAAGAGTAATCTTGGCCCTATATTCTAATCTTACTCTAACTTTGTAATATCTTGATCTCAAATCTAGCTTAGAGAAATACTTTGCTCCATGTAGTGCATCCTACATTTCATCTATAAAAGGAATTTTTTTATTTTTATTTTGTTATCTTATTCAATCCTATGTAGTCAATGCACAGGTTGAAAGATCCATCCTTCTTTCGAACAATGACAACAAGAGTTTCATAAGGATTTCTAATTTTGTGATGATATTGCACTTCAATGGGTCTTAGACTATCCTTTCAAATAATTTTTTTGATGATGGGGACATCGATACTATTTGATGTTGACGGGATTTGACCTTACTTGACTTGGATGATGTGCTCAATCTCTCTTTCAGGGGGCATCACCAATGGAAAATCTTGGGATACTTTTTTTCATTTTTGAATTAACTTATGAATCTTAAGCGGTTCATTGTTAACTAATTTTGAGGCCAATATTTCCATTTGATGACATTGTACCATCTATGTTGGTGCTCCTTTTCAAACCAACTTCACCATATGATGGGATGATACAATTTGATTTTGAGGTGGTCTAAAACCATATAATTTGTATGTTTCTCCTTGTTATCTAAAATTTATAAAGTGTTTTTGATGTTTGGCAGAGTAAGTGCCTAATGTTTGTAGCCAATCAACACCTAGGACCACATCCACTACTCTAAGAGGTACCATGTAAAACAAGATTCTAAATTGTAGTCCTGAATCTGCAATTTAACTTAATGGCATTTTCTTATTCTTTCAATTTTCTTTCCATATGCTACCATCACTTTCATATTTAGGCATTAGATATGTGAAAAGATTCAACCTTTTTGTGAGATTTGCGTCAACAAAATTTGTAGTGTTTCCTATATCTATTAGGACCATTACATTGTTCATTTTGATATGCCTTTTTAATTTTAAGGTTTGTGGTTGGGTTATTCCTCTCAAGGTTGATAATGATACTTGTGAAACATTCTTGTTATCTGAGTTTAGGTAAATTATTGAGAATCCTCAACCTCTCCTATGATTGATTCTTCACTGTCTAAATCATCCTTTTCTTCACATTTATGTAAATTTTTGGTATCATTCCCTTTGAAACATTTTTGTCCGCAGTCCCATTTTTCACTATTTTATTTGCATTTACCCTTTTTTATTTGTTGGACTTCTAGATTGTATTTTCCTCATTCTCTTAAATGTGGTAGATTGTATTTTGTATTTTCTACTTCAGTAGTTTGGGGAATATTCCACCTTGAGTAAACTTTATTGAATCTTTGTAGTGAAGATCTTTCCAACTTTTTTTCTGTAGTTTTTCCTTGCAAATTGTATCTTCCATAGTTGTAACATCATGTAGCCTTAGCTCGTTCTGGATATGGGTTTTAATCCAATGATATAATAATGAATGAAATGTTCAGTTGATAATCCAAGTACTCTCATATCCAATGCTTCCCATTCATGTGTGAATTCATCCACATTTCCTCGTTATTTCAACTTGGTGAGTTCAATGAAACTCCTCTTCATTGATGCCCCGAAATTGTTCGAAAAAATCATCCTTAAATTTGTTCCATATTATTGCATATGTTGACCTTTTTCACAACATGTACCATTGTATGCATCTCCCTCTAGTTGCATGGTTGCATATCTGATCTTCGCAATGTCATTATAAATGTTGTAGATCTTGAAATATTATTATGCTTTGTTTAACCAGGGAACACCTTGTTTTTCATGTGGGACATGCATACAGGGAATGTGGCAGCATACGACAAAGCAAACGGCATGAGTCTATGGAAAATAGTAGAAGAGTTGTGGAAAAGTGGGAGGTAGAAGATGTACGAAATAGACATATTGAATGAAGAATGCCCAAATGGAAGTAGTGATTGATTAGAGCCTAGAATCTCTAATATTAGTTGTTGCATAATAATTTGAATATGTAATTATATGATGATTCTTACAATGAAGGGCCCCACTTAACTATAACATCGGGTGCCTTTTAAAGAGAGATAATGACTTTTGATTGATCAGGTGCTAAGAATTATGCTCAAAAAAATAAAAGTGTCATAATCTTCTCAAACTCAGCTTTGAATTGAAGAGCTTGTCATTCTAAATCCAACAATGTGAATGGCACTCGAATCCAAGTTTGTATGCAGAACTTAGAGCAAGTCAAAGATCAAGTTTGACTTGCCTACATGGCATGATTAGGATGATGTGGCAAGTCTTCAACGATTAAGGAGGTGCCAAGTGGCATCCCACCATTGGCCATCGTAAATCGCATATTGCAGTGGTAGGCAGAAAAGGTGTTTCAAATCAGCCCCCGGCAGGTTCAGGGTTGCAATGTGATGAGGCAATCGCAAATCGCAATCACAATCGGTGAAGGGGAGAACAAGTATTGGCCCTGGACCCGGCAAGGTTAGCGATGCGATCGCATATTGCAATCGCACTAGTGACAGGAATCGGTCTTGGTGCAAGTTAATTCTCGTAAACGATAGACACCAGATGCAATAACACTATAAGCCACAGTTTAATTCTCCAGTGGCTCTACGATATCGCAATCGTAGCATTTCACCGGGTAAACAAGACATTCCACCCACTGAACTCATTGATCGTGATTTGTGATACGACCGACAGAATATGGCCTATGGTGCAGAGAAATTATTGCCTGTTTAGTGGATTTTGGGGCTAATTTGTAGTTTTCTACCGATTTTAGAGCATTTTGTGGAAGGATTAGAGGAAGAACTAGGAGAAGTCATAACTCCTTCAGTTCTTATCCAAATTTGAGGCAAAAATAGTAAATTCTAGTAGTTTTGGCATTCTAAACTCATTGAGATAGGTTTCAGAGGCATCTGAGCATTGTAAACACACTTTTGATGTAATTTGAGCATATTAGAGAGGCCCAAGTCATTGGAAGATGGACCAAGGAGACATCGCCCAAAAGGGGGAACTCCTTTATCATGTGTTTGTTGTGTGTTGTATATTGATGTTCATTGTTGTTATATTGTTGTTGTTCAGCATATGTTTTTATGTTAAAATTGTTTATAACATTTACATAAGAAAAGTCTCATGGGAATATGTTAATTGAAAAAGTTTTCGAATCCTTAAGCACTTGAAAAAGAAAATGATAAGCATCTTGGGTTTATTTCTGAATGGGGAATTAGCACAACATTACTAATCTACTCCAATTCATATCAATTTGGTATCAGAGCACTCGTTTTGCTTACTAGATTTTCTTTGTGAAAGAAGGATTTAATTGTTTTGAAGTTGATGTCATGCTCACAAGGTTAAAGCTCAAAAGAGGTGAAGGAAAGCTGGTTAGAAGCCCTGAAATTGGGTCAAAGGGAAGAAGAGCAAGGTTTCCAAAGTTTTCTACACCTGTTCAGCCTCAAGTTGCAAAAGTTGCAGTTGAGATTCCAACACCAGTACAGCCTCAAGTTGTATTTGAGTCTTTAGAGACCATGTCTCATGAAGGAGAACCTATCATGACAGAAGATGAGAAGACCTTCAGAAAGGATTTCTTTGTTATGACAGAGATGGTTAAGGTCCTCTATGAAGAGAGGACCATCATACTACAAGGAGAAAGTTCCAAGCCTCCCAATGGAGAAGGCTCTTCAGGAGGAGGTAATGGAAAAGAAGATAAAGGAAAAGGAAATAATGCGAATGGAGAAAAGCCTCCACCATCTCCACCATCTTCTTCATCTTCTTCTTCGAAAGCATCTTCACACTCTTCCACCAATACCATCGTTACTCATACTCATCATCATTCTTCAAAAGGGGCTAGTAAATCACCTTTTCTAAAGCTTGATGTTAAATTCGAGTTGCCAATGTACAATGGAGAAGTTAATGCAGAGAAGCTGGAAAACTAGACTCGTCAGTTGGAGGTGTATTGTAGAATTCAAAACCTTTAACAGGACAATATCAAGATTCAGTTGGATTCATTGAGAATGGAGGGTGCAACACTTGTATGGTGGGAAGCAAGGACTCAAGATGAGATCAAAAAACATGGTAAGATCTCTATTACTTGGTCTGATTTCATTGTTGCTATAAAAAGACAGTTCTAGCCTTTAGATCATATGCAAAAATCCATTATGAATTGGCAAAATTTCAGACAGTTGAAAGGTCAAAATGTGCAAGAGTATACTCAAGAGTTTAGGAAAAGAGCTTGTATGCTAGGAGTAGACTTAGAGTCACAAGATACCTTACTAGAATACATAGGAGGGTTGCATAGCTATCTTCGACATACTATTCTTATGTTCAATCCCACGAATCTTGATGAGGTCTGTGTTCAAGCTACACATCTTGAAGCAAGAGGGAAAAATATATAGGAAGAATGTAAGAAGAAGCTATTTCATATTGTTGACAAAGGGAAAAAGTTTAAGGGAAAGCAAAAGAAAAATGCTTATGCTAAGAAATAAGGGGAGAGACCCATATGCAAGAATTGTTCCAAGGAAGGACATGATGAAGCGCATCACTGGAAGCTTCATCCAAAATTACGACCGAAGAAATTCAACAATAAAGGGAAACATAAGACCAATGATGCTGCACAACAAGACTTGGGTTCAAACTCAAGGGATGAAACAAAAATCGCAGCGATAGTCATCAAAGGAAAAGTCGTGGAAAAAGCAAGAAAAGAGGTAGTCGTAGCAAGTACCATCATAGCAAATAATACCCACAGTGTTTCAAATGAGGAAAACCGAATAGAGCTATTCCATATCGAGTCATTTCCAAACATATGAAAATCGATACATTGTTTGACAGTGGATCACAGGCCAACTTAATTTCTGCAGATTAGGTTAAGAAAATGAATCTGGAAACTGTGCCCCATCACAAACCGTATCCATTGGGATGGATAACCAAGGTTGCTAATTTACAGGTCACACGAAATGTATTTTCAAGTTTGCAATCACCGCTAATTTAATTGATGAAGTTGAATTAGACGTTGTGCCATTGTATATTTTAGGAATTGTATTGGGAATTCTGTATTTGTATGACAGGAAGGTTGTTTTCCATAGATTTGAGAACAAATACCATTTGTTCAAAAATGGAGTGGATTACATTGTGAGAGCCCATCGCGGGAAACTTAATCTGTCTTTGGCAAGGGCAGGTGAAATGAAATGAATGGTTAATTCCAGCAAGAGTCTCGTGCTCCTCATGATCAAGCAGAAGAATGACACGGAGCAAGAATCCTTTACAGGATGTGGTGTGAAGCTAAAAGCTGAATCGGTTGATGTCGTCAATCAATATGGGGATGTGTTTCGAGAACCAAAGGGACTGCCACCAAAAAGAGTAATTCAGCATGAAATTCAGCTATAGCAGGACTATCCACTCCCAAACATTGGCATGTATCGAATGTCAATTCTGGAAAGTTTAGAAATTAAAAAACAAGTCCATGAATTGTTAGATAAAGGAATAATTTGTCCTTCTACTTCACCATGTGGTCCACCAATTATATTCATACCCAAGAAAGATGGAACCTGGTGCATGTGTGTAGCTTATCGAACTTTAAATAAGATCACAATAAACAATCGATACCCACTGCCCAGAATAGATGATTTGCTAGATCAGTTGAAAAATGAAATGTATTTCACTAATTAGACTTGAGAAGTGGATATCATCAAGTTAGAATAGCTGAGGAGGACATTTGGAAGACTGCTTTTAAAACCAAACAAGGATTGTTTGAGTGGTTAGTAATGCCTTTCGGTCTTTGCAATTCTCCAACTACATTCATGAAGTTGTGAATGATGTTTTAAGATCCTTTCTTGATGAATTTTTAATTGTCTATTTAGATGATATTTTGATATTCAGCAAATCGTGAGAAGAGCATGTCAAGCATGTTAAGAAATTGTTGTATGTCTTGAGAAAAGAACAATTATTTCTGAATATGTCTAAATGTGAATTTGGGAAAACTTCTTTAGTGTATTTGGGCCACATAGTTGGAGGAGGTGAGCTGAAGATTGATCTCTCTAAAGTTTCATTCATTGTGAATTGACCAATACCAATCAGTCATAGAAGTAAGGATTTTTTAGGAGCAGCATAGTACTGGAGGAAGTTTATTGCCAAATTTTCCTCCATAGCAACTCCACTACAAGCATTGACCAGCGTGAAGGTTGTCTTCCAGTGGGGAGGCAAACATCAAAAAGCATTCGATTCTTTGAAACAAAAGATCAGTTCAACCCCAGTGTTGGCATTGCCTGATTTGAAACAACCATTTGAAATACAGACAGATGCAAGTGACTACGCCATGGGTGCAGTTCTTTTACAGCATGGTAAGCCCATTTCATTTCATTCTGAGATTTTTAATTGTGTTGTTATAAACTATCCTACATATGATAAAGAGATTTACGCATTGGTACAAAGTATGAAGAAATGGAAGCATTATTTCATGGGAAAAGAAACCATTATTCACACTGATCATCAGCCTCTACAATATCTGCAATCTCAAACCAAATTGCAACAGTCAAGGCACTTTTGTTGGATGGGATTTTTACAGTAATTCCACTTGGTAATCAAGTACAAGAAAGGAATATATAATAGAGTTGCTAATATGCTTTCTAGACCAATTGTAAATGTAGCCATTTTACTCAAGAATAATTTTGTTTTTCCTGAAAGTCATGTTGAACAATATGCACAAGATGTTGACTTTCAAGAGGTATATTTAAACTTGAGTGAAGGCCACCAAGTTGAGGAATTAGACTACCATGTTCATGATAATATGTTGTATCATTTGCGAAAAATTTTTGTTCCACAGGAAGAGAGAGTAAATGTCACAAGGGAAGCGCACACTTCTCTTATCGCTGGACATTTCGATGTAAATAAAACAGTGGCAAATCTTCAAAGGTATTTTTATTGGCCTTGAATGCTTGAAAGTGTGTCATGTTTTATGAGAGGTTGTTCATTGTGTGCAATCAGTAAGCCTAGTAATAGGAAACTAGGATTGTACACACCACTTCCAGTGCCTTCACGACCATGGGAAAGTGTTTCTATGGATTTTGTTGGAGGTCTTCCTTTATCAAGGAAAGGTCATGATTATTTGTATGTAGTTGTGGACATGTTCAGCAAGATGTGCATGTTAATGCCTTGTAAAAAGCAAATTACATCTGAACAAGCAACTCAACTTTTCTTTCAAATGTATGGGTTAATTTTGGATTGCCTACTTCTATTGTAAGTGATCATGATTCTCAATATGTAGGGAATTTTTGGTCAAGTTTATGGAATTTGATGGACACCAAATTGAAGAAAAGTACAGCCTTTCATCCACAAACAGATGGTCAAACTGAAGTGGTTAACAAGACAATCATTCATTTGCTAAGTGGATATCGCATCAAACATCCTAAGTTATGGGATGAACAGTTGCATTATATTCAGCATGCTTACAACTAAGTAAAACACTCTTCTACTCTAACTTCACCTTTTGAGGCATGTCTTGGTTATTTTCCTAAATCGCCTTTGGATTTCATCTTTGAGAAAGACGTACTTGTAGATGGACATAGTGACATAGACAGAGCAAAGAAATTCATTGAGCAAATTTAGTTGATTCACCAAACAGTTCAAGAACAACTAGAAAAGAGTCAAGGCAAGTATAAGGCAAGGCATGATAAGCATCGTGTGGATCATCAATTTCAAGTAGGTGATGAAGTTTGTCTATACATTAGCAAGGAAAGGCTTCAAGGTGAAGGTAAAAAGTTGAAACCACTTCGTTATGGTCCATTTAAAATTGTGGAAAAGATTGGTAATAATGCATTCAAGCTTGATTTGCCTTCATATATGCAAATATATTATGTTGAAAATGTTGAAAATTTGAGATTGTATGAACCTCCTTTGATTGGAGATCAAGGAGAGAATGTTCAAATTCCATATATTTAATACTTTTCTCCATAATTCCTTGATGTGATTCAAGAAGACAATATACTTGACAGAAGGACAAGGAAAATTAAAATGGGAAGTATTGATTATCTTCGAGTGGGTCTGAAAGGTACACATCCATCAAAGGCCAAATGCATTGAAGTGGGGAAGGTGAGGGAACAATACCCTCATTTGTTCAATAACTGAAAGTGATCCTTTTGGGGTCCAAAAGGCTTCTAGTGGGGAGGAGTGATCCGGTGCTCAAAATTATGCTAAGAAAATTCATAGTGTTAGAATCTTCTCAAATTTAGCTTCAGGTTGAAGATCTTGTCATTCTAAATCCAACAGTATGAACAACACTCGAATCTGAGTTTGTATGCAAAAGTTAGAGCAAGTCAAATTTCAAGTTTGACTTGCCTACATGGTAAGGTTAGGATGATGTGGCAAGTCTTCGGCAAATAAGGAGGCACCAAGTGGCAGCCCTCCATTGACCCTTGTAAATCGCATATTGCAGTGGTAGGTGGAAAAGGCATTTCAAATCAGCCCCTGGCAAGTTCAAGGTTGTGATGCGATGAGGCAATTGCAAATCGCAATCGCAATCGGTGAAGGGGAGAACAGGTTTCAGCCCTAGCCCCGGAAAGGTTAGCGATGTGATGTGATGCGATCACATATCGCAATCACAATAGTAACAAGAATTGGTCCCGACGCAAGTTAAGTCTCGTAAGCAGTAGACCCTAGACACGATAACGTTATAAGTCACAGTTTAATACTCTAGCGGGTCCGCAATATCGCAACCGCAGCATTCCGCAGGGTAAACAAGACATTCAATTTGTTGAACTTGCAGATCACGATTTGCGATACGGACGACGAAATATGACCCGCGGTGCAGAGAAATTATTGCCCGATTTACAGATTTTGGGGCTAATTTGTAGTTTTATGCTGGTTTTAGAGCATTTTGTGGAATGATTAGAGGAAGAACTAGGCGAAGTCATAACTTCTTCAGTTCTTATGCAAATTTGAGACAAAAATAGTAATTTTTGGTACTTTTTGGCATTTTGAACTGATTGAAACAGGTTTCAGAGGCATCTGAGTATTGTAAACACACTTTTGATGTAATTTGAGCATAATAACAAGGCCCAAGCCATTAGAAGCTGGACCAAGGAGA
The DNA here is from genome assembly GCA_000404065.3 of Pinus taeda. NCBI lineage: Eukaryota > Viridiplantae > Streptophyta > Pinopsida > Pinales > Pinaceae > Pinus > Pinus taeda. The sequence goes on along the minus strand of APFE031664448.1, from coordinate 40,350 downwards.
CGTAGCCCAAAAGGGGTGAACTCCTTTATCATGTGCTTATTGTGTGTAATATATTGATGTTCATTTTTGTTATATTGTTGTTGTTCAGCATATGTTTTTATGTTAAAATTGTTTATAACATTTACATAAGAAACTCTCATGGGAATTTGTTAATTACAAAAGTTTTTGAATCCTTAAGCACTTGAACAAGAAAATGATAAGAATCTTTGTTAATTGCAAAAGTTTTTGAATCCTTAACCACTTGAAAAAGCAAATGATAAGAATCTTGGGTTTGTTTCTGAATGGGGAATTAGCACAACATTACCAATTTGCTCCAATTCAGATCATTGATTGTGCCCCTTCACATAATTATTATATTTATTTTATTATTTTTATACATAATAATCAAACCATGTGGTTGTAAGGCAAGCATCAACTATGTAGTTAAATAAATTATATCGAGAAGGCTATTAGCTATGTGTTATTCATGCATAGACTTAGCGGAAAACAAAGTAGTAAAGCTTGAAGGTTATCCTATATTGCAATATTTCCTAGATGTGTTTCCGGAAGAGATATCAAGATTGCCACCTAAGCGAGTCATGGAATTTTGAATAGAGATCATGCCAAGAGTAGTACTATTAAGTATCTCAAGTACCTTATAGGATGTGTCCACCTAAACTAGTGGAGCTAAAGCTGCAACTAAAAAGATGTTGGACGAGGGATATATTAGGCAAAGTGTGTCTCCTGGGAAGCACCAATTTTTCTTATGAAGAGTAAACACACACAATTAGGTTGTGCATCAAATACCAACAAATGACAAGGAGAATATCAAGAACAAGTAGCCACTACCATGAATCGGTGACTTATTTGATCAGTTGAGGGGAGCCACTATATTCTCTAAGATAGACTTGAGATCAAGATACCTCCAAATTAGGATAAAATATGAGGATTTTGATAAGACAAAATTTCAAACATGATATGAGCACTGCAAGTTTGTGGTGATGCCATTTGGGCTTAGTAATTCCTAAAATACATTCATGTGTCCAATGAACAACATCCTTAATAGGTATTTGGACACATTTGTATTGGTCTTCATTGTCAACATACTCATCTATTCAAAGACTAAGAAATACCATGAAGAACACCCTAAGATGGTATTACAAGCGCTGAGGAAACATTAGTTATACACTAAGTTCAACAAGTGTGAATTATACCATACGTAGATTCATTATTTGGGTCACATCATCTCTAAACGATGGATCACAATAGGTCCTAACAAGATAAAGGCAATCATGGAATGGCCTACCTTGAGGAATGTTACAGAAGTGAGATCATTCATATGATTGGTAGGATACCATTAGAGATTCATTCATGGATTCTCCAAGATTGTCCATCTAATAACCTCATTGCAAAAGAAAGGAATGAAGTTTGTTTGTTCAAATAATGTGAAGAAAGTGTTCAACAACTAAAGCACCTCTTTACATTGAAGATTTCATATCTAGACAAATATTTTTTGGTGTGCATTGATGTGTGCAAAGAAGGGCCAATAGGAGTCCTTATGCAAGATGCGTGTGTAATTAGCTACGAGTCTAGGTTTTTTCAATGAACATGAGAAAAATTATGTCACGCATGACTTGGAACTTGCATCTATTATCCACACCCTTAAGATGTGGTGACATTGCTTTCTTGGACATAAATTTATATTGATGACTGACCACTATGGGTTGAAGTATTTGACATTTGTTTGATGATCCTTGTCTGAATGCTAGGCAAAGTAGATGGTTGGCACCCATTAGTAAGTATGACTTTGAGATTTAACAAATAAAAGGAAGATTAAATCATGTGGTGGATGCATTAACTCGTAGCATGCAAACAATACACATGGCAACAATCAACACGCACAAGGCTAATTTAATGGCTAAGAAAAAATATGCTCTGTAACAAAATGATGCACATTTTAAGCATGTCAAGGAATGGTTGTAACAAAGGAATAAAGGATCATAGTGTGTCAGATATCAGTTGACACATGATTGATTATTGATGTACCAAGAGAGGAAGTACATATCAGATGTCCATGAACTAAATAAGCTCATCATGGATGAACTACATAAAATGCCTCATTCTAAACACCTTGATTATAGAAATATGATTGCAATTGTGAGGAAATTATACTACTGACCTAGGATGAAATAGGAAATTTCTTAATACATCGCTCAATGTTTAGAATGCTAGCAAGTAAAAGTTGAGTATACACATTTGGTAGGTTTATTGCCACCCCTTTCCATTCCATAATCGAGATGGGAAACCATAACTATGAATTTCATCACAAGACTAATAAAAACCATGGGGAAACATGATGCAATAATGGTAGTGGTGGACAAGATAGGAAAATTCGCTCATTTCATCCCAGTGAAATCCACTCACAAGGCAAGTAATATTGCTAAAATTTTCATGCAAGAAATTTTTAGGTTGTATGGATGCCAAAGGTAATATTTTTTGATCAAGAAGCTAAGTTCACCTCAAGAACTTGGAAAACCTTGTTTGAAGGCATTGGAAAGCAATTAACATTCAATATTTCCTACCATCCTAAAATGAATCAACAAACAAAGTGAAAAAATCAAGTACCAGAAGATATGCTTCACATGTATGTGATGAGTAAACCTACTAAATGGGAGAAATATATAGCATTAGTAGAGTTTTCATATAATAATGTCTACCATGAATCATGGAAAATGAGTTTGTTTGAGGCCTTATAAGGGTAGAAGTGTAATGCTATGATTTTTCGTGACCATCAAATGGATTGGATTACAATTGGACCTAACATGTTAAAGGGAAATAGGGAGGGAAGTATTACCTATGAAGAAATAGTTAATAATAGCCTAGGATTGCCAAAAGAGATACGTAGACAAAGACAAAAGCCATAGGGAATTTAAGATGGGATATTGTGTGTATCTTCAGGTCAAGCCTAAAAGAATCTCCTTGAGAATTAGAACCTACGTTAAATTAACACCCCACTACAATATATTATTTCAGATTCTAGAGATATTTGAACCGATGGCATACAAGCTTACTTTACCTACTATTGTTAAAACATACGATGTATTCCATAGGTTGTTGCTTAAGAAATATGTGCATGATTCTAATCATATTATTGATTGGGATGTGATACAAATGGAACCTGAAGAAGAGTTTCAACAAGAGCCTTAATGCATACTCAATAGGAGGAAGATCGTGCTCTCAAACTGAGCCATTGTCTAGGTTAAGGTGCAATAAAACACTTTTGAGTAGATGAGGCAACATGGGAATTAGAGGATGCTATGAAAATTCCATGTCCATTTTTGTTTACCATATGAAATTAGTTCTACAAATAGTTGAACACCAAGGATAGTTTTCTTTTAAGGGGGGGGAGATTTCAACACACATTTTTAATCCCCTAAATTTTGTAACATATAATTGAGATTGATAATGTTGGATAACCAACATGGATACTTCACAAACTTATTTTGATGTAAATATTCATTTTAATTTAATGTATATATTTCCAAGGCTAAAGAAGGGGGCAACCAATGGGCCATTGAATTGTATATTTAAATTATCATCTACAACCTCTATCACCATGGAAAAACATGCATTTATGTCTTTGATTATTATGCTTTTGATAATTTACATTTTATTTCATATGTTGAGTGTATGCTTGAGATATTTAAACATATTAATGGCTTATATGACCCTTGGTAGCCTTAGCATCTTAGTTTCGACAAGTTTTTTAAGAAGCAACGAGTTCCTCCAATAGCCTCCCAACAATCTACCTTGAAGGTAGGGGCCTTGTTCCCTTGGCTTCCAATATGCACCTATAGAAATGCTAGAAAATTGTACTGACAGGTGTTATAGCTCCAAATCTCACTCTTGTGGTTTGTGACGCTGCACTCATGGCCTAGGGCAACCCCTCCTTCCAGACCTCGTCCAAAATTTAAAAAACAGTGTTTTATTCCCTATACGCGACATTGCCCTGAGCTAAACGCGTGTATACATGGGTCTGTGTATACCCAACCCGCGTATATGTCTTAAAACACTTAAAAAAAAAAAAAAATCTCCTTAATTTCGGGTGGAGATCACGGGTTTCACCTGTTGATTACTTGTTAGTGCCCGTGGCCCAACTGTTCCCAACGAATTCCCAACTAAAAAACTACTTTGGGAGAAGTATCAAAAGGCTTCAATGGGAAGGCCAAAGGGAAGAGGAGAGAGAGAAAGATTATTATGCTGAGATTTCCCTGACCAGGTCTGAAGATCCTAGTGCCTCCTACACTTCCCCCATTTTATAGGAAACCCTTGTTTCCTTGTGTGTGTTGATGTCTTCATACTACTTAAGATATCATGGAGTAAGTCATGGAAGGAGTTTGTTAAAGGCTTGAGGCTGGACGAATCCAAGAGACAGTTCCGCTTGGAGCCTGCGAAAGGATGAATCAGGTGAAATTATTCCTTTCTGTACTTTATTTGTCTATAATAAAAGAAACACATGCCTTTGTTCCTGATATAAATCTTCTTCATGTTTATGATATTCATGTTATGATTCATATGTGAATGGTTGTTTAATTGCATAACTAACTACCTTTCATTATAATATGAAGATGGTTTCTTTATGATGTTTAGTCCATATATTGCTGTAATTTCTGGAATTGATTGTTTTGCAGGTTGAAGGAGCGAAAGGAACTCCAAGAAGGGTTTGGACCTTGGAAGGATCTTCTCAAACGTAGGACCTCAGGTACACCCCTTATCGTAAAGTTTGCTTATATTAGCATTATGGCTGTATGGAATGTGCATTTCTCTGTATAGGCAACCTCCAGTCTGCTAGGGTATCAACCCAAGACCCTAGGGGAATTTATTCCCTAACAGAATTGGCGACTCCACTGGGGACAAAAATATTGTTGTTCCTAGTTTGGGTGTATTCAAGCCAATTAGGGCTCAGCTGTCTGTTTGCTTTCTATTACTGTCTGGTCTGTTCTTGAATTGCAAGTTTGATCAGTTTCTTTAGACTATTTTTTATTTTTCTTGGAACCTTTTATATACGTTGTTTTTTCTGTTTACAGAGGCGTATATACACAACTTTCCTTAAGTAAACCTACGTATACGCATGTTTCCTTAAGCCTTGTCACGTATACACGCAGATGTGCGCAAACACAGTCACATATATCTTATAATTTTCAATATTTTTTAAATATTTTTGTTTTTGAAGGTCTGCCTGTTGGTCTGATTCAATCCTAAACAACTACTTTTCTGTGACAGTCTTTAGTTTTACAGCAAGTATCTGATTTCAAATTCTCTCTGATTGTGAAAAGGTTGGTCTTATTTGTTTTTCTTGCAAACGTCATCATTTTTGCTTAAACATGCAAGATTTCTTGTTAGAAATCTTGGCTGCTCTGTGTCTTCAGGGCAGAAAGGTTGATCTCAAACTTTGTGTCAAGTTTTGTTTGGGTGATTTTTTGGTTTGCATATTGAAACGATATCTTTATGACCATCTACTTTTCTTGCTTTTTGGAAGTTGTTGGTTTACACTTTCTTGAAAGTTGTCTTTTCAATCTTTTGGTCTTTATTGCCAAGCTCTTGTTGCTGCTTGTTGATTGTTAAGAGCATTTTGAAACACCTTTTTGTTGAGTTCTCACTTGTTTTGTGTTGCAAACTCGCAAAGTGTTTCATTGCCTATTCTTTGATCATAAAGTTTCAGTCTTATTTAGAGCACTTTTGAAAAGTCATTTTTGTTTTTCTTTTGAAGGAAACTTCTTGAAACTTTGTTTTGCTTTCTTGAACTTTGTTTTGATTTAGTTTTCCTTTTTATGAGTGAAAGTGCATTTTTGTTTGTCTTGAAACTTGCTTTTAATGTTTGGACGAAATAAGCATCAACAACTTATATTCTATCTAAACATTTTAAGTGGCAAATTAAAAATTGATAAACAAGTAACGTTCATTTCTTGATTTAAGAGTAGTTTTGAGTTTTACATCAGCATGTACTTGTTGCATTAGGATTAATTTGTGCATATTTCTAGGCATCCATAGTTTTGTTAACTTTTGTGAGTGTGAAGCTTGATTAAAAGAAAAGAAAAGAAAAAATTGTTACTTTCTTTGAAGTTCCTCTCAACCTTGTAGAAATTTATTTCATCGAAAAACGAAAACAAGTGCATTTGCATGTAGTTTGGTTTTTATTAATTTCTTTTGCGTCAAAACACCACTAGTTTCACTTCTGCTTATCCCTTGACTTAAATAACAACCCATTTAAAAACAAGCGCTAATTAAAATATACTAGAACTTTTTATAATTGTCAAGTTAGACACACCAACAAGTTTTAGGATATTTTAGTGCCTTGGATTAGGCGAGCAGAGAGATAACTCTCCAAGCTCATTTAAAATATCAAACATAGGAGTCTGAATAGTGAGTGAAAATCCAATAGCGTTAGGAAGACCAGGAAAGCTTCGGATCTGGGAGTTAAGCATGAGGGTTTTTGTAGATAGGGAAGAGAGATACCCCCTCTCCTACTTGTCCGATCTTACCTCACGACTGTTCTGCCTGGCTTCTGCAACGAGTTGGTAATCTTAGTTGCTACTCCTAGGGATCTACATAGGTGGCTGCGGAGGGGAATTTCATGGCACCTGAGGTCGACGTTGTATCACTCTCAATGGTACTACTGGAGGGCACCCTTACAAAGCTTGGGGGGTTTGCACCGGCGCAAGCTGTTGTTAGGAGGTCAGCGTAACTTCCTCTGATACCTTCGCTGATAGGACTGGGCCATCATTATCCTAGAGTATCTTCGGAAGGCCCCTTACTTCACTTTCTTGTATTTTGGTGTCCGGTCCTAATCACCTGCAGCGGAAATAATTGGAAGTAGTTTGACTGGCTGATATCTTTTAGGGACTTTATAATGTGTGCTCTGTGCTTTTAGTCGGCCTAGCTTTCAATTTTTTTTGAGTCTTTAGTTAGATCTTAATAAAACATTCAAAGTGGCTGATTGATCACCTAGACGGTCTCGAAGACTTCAAGTCTTTCACCACCAAGTTTAGAGCCTTCTCCTAGAAGGCGCAGAGGTAATACTACTGGTGGGTTTTGTCCTGTGGCAGCTGACGCATCGGGGATTGATCCTCCTCTTAGGGGCATTAGTGTTCTAGATAGACCTGGTACTTCCATAGAACAAGAGAGGAACACTCTAGTTCTTTCTTGAGTCCTCTTTGGGGCGGAAGATAACGTAGAGGTAGAAGAAATCCTAGAGTCATCAGCGGCTCTGAATTCTCCCCTACCTTCTAGTTATCCATAAGTATTACGATACGTTGGGACCCCGACACATAGACCATCAAATCCAGGTCACATTACACACTTACCATCGATGACCACTACTGGAAGCATGGATTCTACTACAAGTGCTACAACTATGCAAACTCCAACATCAGTACAAGGGGGAGGAATGATTTCCATCTCCTTTGCTTCTTTGTTTGGGTCTTTTGCTAGCACATATTTAGTTGGGTCTACCTCCATTCCTTCCACGAGTGGAAATTCCCATACCAATGCTTTTAGTTATGGATTCTTCCCATTTGGCACCCATTCACAGGGAATTATGTCAGTTCCGTTTAGTGCCGCCACATCTGTGATGGGTGGATCGACTTCATTTTAGGGTTTTCCTTTTGGAAGTGGTCATATACCACATTCCAACCCGATGGTAGGATCTATGCCTTTCTCTTCTACAGGAAAAAGCAACAATCCTTTCCAAGGTTGGACTAACCTTGCGGTTAGTATGGGAACTGGGAATCTGTTTTTCGGCCAACAAGGGAATAGGCCGTACTCCACAGTTAGTTCGTTTCAAAGTATTCCTCCTTTAGCTTCTGCTTGGAATCCTTATCAGGGGTTATCAACTCCTTATAATCCTTTAGGAGGAAGCTTCGCCGGTTATGGAGGTTTTGCGGCTTGAGTTGGTCACACTTCGAATTTTGCTGGATCACAAGGCTTACCTTTTGGTTCAACTAGTTTTGCTGGTTACTTCGAGTAGCCTGGTGCCTTCCAAAATCTAGGCCAATCTTTTCAAAACTTTGGGAGCTCCACTCAATCTGGGTGGAATTTCCAATGTCCTCCTAGGCTTCCGTTTCTGGCAACTTTGAACTTTCCAGATCTCACAAAATTAACAAACGATCTAATCAAATACAATCCAACCTGGCCTCCGGTCCCAACCAAACTCCCTTCAGACATTCCAAAATTAGAAGGGAAGAGCGATGAAGACCTAGGCGACCATGTAACCACATTCCATTTGTGGTGCTCATCAAACTCCCTTATTGATGACTCGATTAGGTTGAGACTTTTTCAGCGCACCTTGACTGGTAATGCGGCCAAATGGTATATAGAGTTGCGAGGGGGCAGCTTTACATCTTTCGCCGACTTAGCTAATATTTTCTTAAATCATTTCCAGTTGCCTATCCATTATGATGCCGTAACTAAACTTCTGGCCAATTTTCGTCAAGACACGAAAACTCACATTTCTAATGATATTCAGGAATGGAGACGAAGAAAGAGGCTCATTAAAGCCAAAATTCCTCCAGAATACTGTCTCGAATGGTTTTTGAAATCTTTACAACCAGAAATCTCTAAGGATGTCTCCATGTTCGGAGTTTATTTTGAGGAGCAAGCTATTTTTAGGGCCCAACAATTAGAATTGATCTACTCTTAGTCTGGGATCCTACAAAAATACTTTCCAGTGCTCCTGGGTCTAAGGTTGATATAGCCAAGTCGAAACTAGGTCCCCAAGCGGATGGTATCGTTGGATCGGTAGAGACAAATGTGGTGAACTTGTTGAGCCAATTGCAGCAGTTGTCTTTGGAAACTGTTCCTAACAACCAAGTCAAATTGCCTAACCCTTCGACTTCCCAACCCTCTTTGATTAATGCCATCCAATCTAATAACCCTAAAGGAAATCAAAATTCCAATGGGAAAAAGAAAGGATGAGGTAAGAAAAAGAACCAGGATGGGAAGGATGATGCAAATAAATCCGGCAATAATGTTAGTGGTGGTAGAAATGAGTCTAGAAAGAAAGTTAAGTTTCCATGCAAGTTGTGCAGTGGAGACCATTTAACTCATCTCTGCCCAAAGATTCAGGACACTCAGTGCTTGTTAGGGCAGCAAGGGGCTTCTAGTTCTCAAGCTGTGTTAACCAACACTTTTCCCCAATGGCAGCAGTTGCTTGCTGGCGTGAGTTCAAATCCTGGTACCTCCTCTGGGGACAGCCAGGAAGAGGAGAAATCATCGAATGTTTTCATGATGGGTTCTAATGTCCATGTGGCTACTCGGTCACGTGATTATGGTGAAGCCGAAACTCCCAAGGACAAAATTGCTCCCAGAAATACCGACCTTCATATTGAACGACCCCCTGTTGAGACTATACCACGGATACCGAAAGGTTCCACTAAACGTGCGACTATTAATCCTAATGCTAGGGCCACCCATAATTACTCCATTGTTGAGGATCTGGCTCAGAGTCCATGCGTCATGTCTGCTTTAGAGGTTCTCCAGTGATGTTCGACTCAACGAAGTGATTTACTTTCTGCAATTGGGGCAGTTGATCCAACTAATTCTTTAGTGCTCACTTTCGACATATTAAATGTCAAAAAGTGATTCCCTAATCATATGGATTTTCAAATAAAGTCTACATACCGGAAGATTAACATTTTTCGTACCGTCATTCATGAAGGAGCTTCCACATGCATCATGTTGATGTCATGTTGGAAGGCTATTGGATCACCTTCGGCTGTTCCTTCACCTACCGTCCTGACTGCATATGATGGAAATTCTCATAAGCCACATGGGATTATCCTGACCTTTCCTATATGTGTCGGGGGGAAGGTTGTCAATATTGAAGTAGAAGTCATTGATGCTAACCTAGACTATAATCTCCTCTTAGGAAGGAACTGGGTATACGAAATGGACGCCGTTGTTTCGACTCTATTTTGTGTCATTTGCTTTCCTCATGAAGGGAAAATCCTTAAGGTTGATCAATTGGATTATTGTCTAGTCGATACTCAAGCAACTTCTGACTCTACTGTTCCTTTAGTGGATAACCCTTGCCCGCCTACTGAGAATCTAGGAGTTGGGATGTATTCCTCATTGATGGGTACCTTTGATTTTCCCTCTCCTATCGCAAGAATCAATGTCGTTTCATAATCTAAGGAGTCTCCTTGAGAAGATTTCTTCAGAACTCATTATTTTTTAGACCCTTGGACCTTGCCTTCACCTACGACCACATTAGCTGAAGGACAAGTTAATGGAATGGCATTCCCTATGTCTGCAGTTGAGCTTATATATTAGTCTATTGTTAACTCTGCAGATGACCATTCTACTCCTTTTTCTGAAGAGGAGCTAGATGGTGATGTGGCCCTGGCCTGGGCCCTTGATTCTACCTCTACCTTGGAAAACTTAGATTCAGTTTTACCTTCTGAAGAAGCAATCCTCGAAGTAATGATGGGTATAGATCAACCTTGGGAAGACTTACACCATCGTTCATATTTTCTTCCTCCATTGCAGGAAGTGGAATCTAGGTTCTCCAAGCTCTTTGCTAGTGATGTTTGTACGATATCAAATCCTTTGGCTCCAACACACTTCCGTGCCGAAGGTAACATGTCGGTGATTTCAAAAATGATATCTATAAACATCTCTAGGGAACCTAACATGATTGAGAATATCTTCATCGGAAATGAATGTTCCCCTGAAGAAATTCAAATTTACACCGACCTTTTCAAAGAATTTAGAGATGTGTTTGCTTGGTATTATGAAGAAATGCCTAGCATTGACCCTTCTATAGTTCAACATGAGATCAAGACGTATGAAAACACCAAGCTGGTTCGTCAAAGGCTTCGATCGGTTAATCCTAGGAAAGTAGCCGCCATTAATGCTGAAGTAGAAAAGCTTCTCAAGGCGGGTTTCATATACCCTGTTCCTCTTACCGATTGGTTTTCTAATACAGTCCCTGCAGATAAAAATCAAGGAACAATCCGAGTATGCATCGAATTTAGAGACCTAAATAAGGCTTGTCCGAAAGATAATTACCCCATGCCATTCATTGATCAGATTATTGACGAGTGTGCGGGTAATGAGATTTTTTCCTTCATGGACAGTTTTTTCAGGTTATAATCAAATCTCTATCCATCCTGAAGATCAACATAAGACAACTTTTATATGTCCTTGGGGTACCTTCGCATACAGAAAGATGCATTTTGGTCTTAAAAATGCTGGAGCGACTTTCCAGCGGGCCATGTCATATGATTTCCATGACATTAAACATATCATCGAAGCATACTTGGATGATCTCGCTACTCGTTCTCGAAAGAGAACTGATCACCCTAGTCACCTTCGATTGGTTTTTGAGCGATGTCGTTTTTATAAAATCTAGTTGAATCCTAACAAGTGCATTTTTGCGGTTACGTCTGGTTGGTTATTAGGGTTCATTGTATCAAATGAAGGGATTAGGGTTGATCCCTTCAAGGTAGAGGCAATAGTTCAGTTGCCTCCCCCGTCCTCAATTCAACAACTTCAAAGTCTTCAAGGGAAGGCTAATTTCTTAAGACGGTTTATAGCGAACTATGCCGAGATCACTAAAGGGTTCATGCATTTGCTACGGAAAGGAGTTCCATTTGTGTGGGATGACTTTGTGTAGTGGTCGTTCAATGCTTTGAAAAAGGCATTAGTCTCTGCCCTGCTTTTGAGTCCACTGGATTATGGTAGGGACTTCCTTTTATATCTCGCTATAGTAGAATCAACCATTGGTATGGTTCTCGTTTAGGAAGATGATGCTCTCACAGAGCATGTGATTTATTATTTGAGCCGAGGGTTGATAGGTCTTGAGCTTTGCTACTCCTTGGTTGAGAAGTTAGCCTTGGCAGTTGTCCGTGCTGTCCAACGGCTCCGCCATTATATTTTGCTACACAAAACCTTTGTCTTAGTAGTAGTCAACCCATTTTAGTTTGTCCTCAGTAGGCGAGTGATTGGGGGAAAATATAATCGATGGATAGTCATTCTACAAGAATTTGATCTCGAATTCTTGTCCGCTAAATCTAAGAAATCTATGGTTTTTTTCGAGCTAATTTCTGAGCTACCTTGTGGAGAGGATACTGTTTATGAGGAAAGTTTTCTCGATGAAAATTTATTCCTTATCTCTTCACTCGACCCTTGGTATGGAGATATCATTGTTTATCTCCAGACTTCGAAGTTTCCCTCTAATTTCTCTAAGGATGAACGCCAAAAATTACGTCACCTGGATAAAAATTATGTTATCATTGGTGATACATTATATCGTCGGGGGGTTGATTCAATCCTTCGACATTGTTTAACCTTAGAGGAAGTAGAGTCAGTGCTCAATGACTGCCACAGTGGAGCTTGTGGCGGTCATCTATCAAGGCTTGCTACAGCTCAGCGTATCTTGCGTGTTGGCTATTTCTGGCCTTCGCTCTTCAAAGATTGTGTTGAAACGGTCAAACACTATCACCTGTGCCAAGTTTATGCTCGAAATATGCGCGCACATCCAACTCCTCTTTTCCCCGTTGTCACTGTTGGTCCCTTTACTAAGTGGGGAATTGATTTTACAACTTGTAATCCGCCTTCAGCAGCAAATCACAAGTATATTATCATGGTCGTAGACTACTTCATGAAGTGGGCTAAGGCCATGCCCACTTATAAAAACGATAGTGAGACAGCGGAATTGTTCCTTTTTAATCAGATTATCTCAAGGTTTGGTATCCCAAGAGAGATTATCACTGACCATGCAGTCATTTCCAGAATCAACTAATGTCCGAATTGGCTCTCAAATTATGTTTCTGGCAGGAACATTCGTCTTCTTATTATCCTCAAGCCAATGGACAGGTCAAGGCAGTAAACAAAAATCTTAAGATGATCCTGCAAAGGACAATTGACAAAAATTGATCCAATTGGAATCTTATGTTGTATCCGGCTCTATGGGCATGCCGAACCGTTGTCAAGACTACTACAGGTTTTACACCTTTTCGGTTAGTTTATGGGATGAAATCTATCTTTCCTGTAGAATGTGAAATTCCATCTCTTAAGTTAGCTGTTGAGCTCCTTCTAGAGACTTCTAGTCTCGAAGAGCACCTCCTTCACTTGGAACATCTTGATGAGTAGCGTCGAGATGTTGCCACAGTAAATGAGGCTCATAAGAAAAGGGTTAAAACTTAGTATGATAAAGTGGTCTATCCTTGAGTCTTTTCTGAAGGCAACCTTGTCTTGGTCTATGATCAAGATAAGGACGCCTTGGGGGCAGGCAAATTCAAAGCTATGTGGTATGACCCCTTCATAATTAAATGAGTTTTAAAAAAGGGGTCGTATGAGTTAATCGATTTCGAAGGAAACAAGTTGGTGGAGCCCTGAAACAGGCTCTACCTCAAGAAGTACTTTGCTTAAGTAGTAGTTAGGAAATGGCTTCTTTGTACATTATGTATATTTGTACATATTTTATCGAGAGATTTTTGATATCAACACTTTTTGGTCTGCTTTGGTAGGTGTTGATGGAAGACTTGGTCTATTTTGGATTCACCGATGGTGCTAGTCGGCACACTCGGAATATTGCTTCCGTAGCTTGGGTACTCTATCATCCAACTGGTCAGTTGATGGTATCAAGGGGAGTATGCATTGGTCCCGCTTCAAACAATATGGCTGAGTATACTGCCATCATTAATTTACTATCCAAGGCTATTTCTCATGAAATCGACTCATTAGTAGTTTGTCTTGATTCACAATTGATAGTGTCACAATTAAATAACAATTATCGGGTAAGGGATCCATGTTTATATCGCCAGTATTTAAGGGTGAGGTTGTTGAAAAGATCATTTAATTATATTAATTATTTGCACATTTCAAGATCTCATAATTGGTTAGCTGATTCTATCGCTAATCAAGCATTATACTGGCACATCAATCATTCATCACAATAAATTCAAACATCAAAAAGTCTAACTGTATATATATATATATTATAATATATATATTATATATATATATATATATAATATATAAATATATATATATATATATATTATATATATATATTTATATATTCAAAGCATCTCGAGTGTACATAAAGTCTTTCAAAAAAATATATAAAATTGGGACTCAAATGCCCATAATCATGTCCACTATATCTAATTCACACAGCCTATGATGTGGCCTTCACGCAGCCCTACTCGGGGGTCGAACATTGTTATTACCCAAGTCCTTACTAGTATTCCATCGCTAGTTCATTAAATTAGATTATTTGCATGTGTTAAGTATACTTAGCAACACAAATCATTGATACAAGTGCAAGCAGTAAATAAAAATATATTTGAAATTGATATCGAACATGTACTAACTCAAGAATATATACATCGAATTTGGATAAAACTTCTCTTTATTATTCTCTTCTTCGGTTATAGACTCGACTCCACCCTGTGCACTTAGCTACAGGGGTCAGTGCACTCAGCTGTGGACTTCTAGGCCTCTGTGCACTGAGCTGCAAAGCCTTCTCCTACTCTACGACCCAAGACACACTTTGACCGTTGCTCTATGCTTCTACTTCTCTATCTCCTATTTTTCTCTCAAAATATCTTTTACACTTAGAGCCTCGCTCTATTTATACAATCCCATGGTCCACGGACCATGGGAAGGTCAACATTATATTACAAACTAGGGCAGACAACCCTATGACTCTACCATACTTTCGTGCCCGCAATTCCTGGGGCTTTACAACATTATTTGGTCAAAACATGGACTTTGAGCCCCAAAACATGCCTTGGGGGGATTCCATGCCCAACAATTTTGGAGCATTAACACCTTTTCTAAAATATACATTGAGGCTTCAGCTGGAATTCTCCATATGGTTCCACCTACAAACATATTAGTCAATCACATGATCAACATCCTTAACATACTTCTTAAGCAAAGATACATGGAAAACACATGGAATTTCACTGTTGAAGGTAGTGCAAGTTGATAAGCTACTGGACCAATCCTCTCAATGATACTGAAGGGTCCACAAAACCATGGTGCCAGCTTGGCACATGATCCAATCCGCATGGATCTCTTCTTCAGTTTGATGTGCAAGTACACCTGTTCCCCAACCTGGAACTGCTTGAACATTCTGTTCCTATTTGCATAACTCTTTTGCCTATCATGCGTTGCCTTTAGATTCTTCTTGATCACCTGCATCTCCTGTTCCATGTTTGCCAACATATTTGGTCCAATCAATACTCTACTAACTGGATCACTCCAAATGATTGGAGTGTTACAGCTCCGCCTATATAATGCCTCCAAAGGACTCATCCTCAGTGCCTCTTGATAACCGTTGTTGTATGCGAACTCTACCAAAGGGAGATACTCTTCCCACTTCTTTCATAGATTCATCACATACATCCTCAACATATCCTTTAATATCATTTTGACCCTCTATTTCTATCCATCTATCTATGACTGATAAGTGGTGCTAAAGGCAAACTAGGTGCCCAAACCTGCAAATAACTCCTTCTTAAACTTGGAAGTGAACTTCACATCCCTGTTCGACACAATCTTCTTTGGAACAACATGTAGTCTAACCACATATTAGATGAATACCTATGCCACATCACTAGCTGAGAATGTAGAATTTACCAGAATAAAGTGTGCAACCTTTGTTAACTTGTCCATAATGAACATGATGCAATCATGTTGCTTCACTATCTTTGGCAACCCTATGATTAAATCCATGGAAATGACTTTCCATTTCCACTTAGGAATAGCGACAGGTTGTAACATTCCACCTGGATGTTTCCACTTTTCTTTCACTCATTGAAAGTCGAAACATCTTGCCAAAATATCTGCTACATCACTCTTCATATTCGACCAATAATAATATATCTTCACTGTTGTGAATGTCTTCTGATAACCTGGGTGACCTTAATAAATTTTCACATGAAATTCCCTCAAGATCACCTTCTTGAGTTCACTGCTATTTGGTACATATATCCTATCTTGGAACCTCACCAATCCTTCTAGTGTAAGACAAGAGTCCATGCCTTGTGCATCTGCACCTACATCTGTACCTGTGCCTATGCATGTACCTGTTCTACCACTTGTACCTATACCACTACATGTACATGTACCTACACATGTACCTGTACCATGACATATACCTATACATGTACCTGTACTATCACCCTGCTGCAACCTGTAAACAATCTCCATATACTTGACATCATGTTGTCTCACTTACAAGATCCTATCCTATGAGTCCATCCCATAGGAGCTCATAATTTCCAAGTGATGTACATGTACTTGTCTACTGAGAGAATCTGCTACCTTGTTCTCTTTACCCTTTATGTATGTAATCTCAAAGTCAAACTCATTGATCGTGGCCAACCATCTAGCCTAATTGGCATTTAGATTCGGTTGGTCAAACAAATACCTTAACCCAATGTGATCACTCATAAGCACAAACCATCTATCAAGAAGATAGTGCCTCCACATCTTTAGTGCATGTATAATCGTTGCTACCTCAACGTCATGCATCAAGTAGTTTTGCTTGTGTTCATTTAGCTGGGACTCGTAACGGACCACCTGTCCATCCTACATAAGGACTCCACCAAGTCCTCTCTTGCAAGCATCTGTAAATGCTACAAACTCTTTGTTCGGATCTACAATCTGTAGCACTCATGCATGTTTCAGCAACTGCTTGAGTAGCTCAAAGCTAGCCTCACACTCTTCAGTACATTCAAACTTATTACCTTTCCTCTGCAATGATATGATAGGATAAGAAACCTGTGAGAAGTTCTTGATGAACCTCCTATAATAGCCTGCCAGACCCATGAAAGATATCACCTCATCCACACTCTTAGGAGCTACCCACTCCATGATGGCCCTTATATTCTCTAGATCTACCACAATGACCTCCTTAGAGACAACATGTCCCAAGTAGTGTACCTCAATTTGAAAGAAGCTACATTTTTTGAGCTTAGCATACAACCGATTACCTCTCAACACTGTTGCTAAGTGATCAGCATGCTCTTCCTCATTTTTAGAAGATACCAGTATATCATCAATTAACACAATAACAAACTTATCCAAATATGGATACAACACACTATTCATCAAACACATGAATGTAGATGGAGAATTAGTTAAGCCAAATGGAACAACAAAAAACTCATAATTCCCATACTTGGTCTTGAATGCAGTCTTGTAAATATCCTTCTCTTTGATGTGTACCTGACTGTATCTGGATCTCAAGTCAATATTTGAGAACATTGCTGCTCCCTTTAGCTGATCGAATAAGTCATCAATCCTTGGAAAATGTATATGTTCTTGATAGTCACTTTGTTCAATTGCTTGTAATCAATGCATAATCTGAGAGTACCATCTTTCTTCCTCACAAACAAGACTGGTGCACCCCAAGGTGTTACACTTGGCCTAATGTATCCCTTGTCCAACATTTCCTTCAAATACAATTTCAACTCAACCAACTCAGGTGTGCTCATCCTTAAGGTGATTTCGATGTTGGAGCTGCGTCTGGCACTAACTCAATCGAAAGCTCTACCTCCCTAAGAGGTGGAAACTCTATAATTTCCTCACGAAGTACTTCCCTAAAATGCTACAACATGGGGTACCTATTCAACACATATGCATCCTCAACCTCCTTACCCTTATCACTAGAAATGTGTATTACAAATAACTTGCATTCTTTCCTGCGGATATGCTTTTCTTTCATAGCTGTCACCATCCTAATTGATGTGGATTTCTTCTTATCCTATAAAACCATTGGTTCTCCATTTTCATCAACACATTCAATAGCTTTGTCATAGAAGTCAACCTTTGTTATTTGTAGATACAACCAATCCATGCCCAATAACATATTGTATGAACCCAATGGTAATACATTCAAATGTGTTGTTGTAGGCATACCATTCAAATCAAATGCGTAATCTCTTACTCAATGACGAACCCACTTCTTTGTACTTGTAGCCAACTACACTAACCAAGACTCTGCATACAACTCCTTATTCAATCCACACATATCCACCAAGTTAGGACTAACATAGATCTAATTAGATCTGGGGTCAATCAAAATAGAAATAACTTGATCACAAATCTTACCATCCATCTCAATGATAGATGTTTGGTGTTCTGCTAGACCGTTGTCCACTGCTGCATAGATATGTGGAATAATCTAACCAACATCCCCAACAGTCTGTGCCTGATGTTGTAGACAATCTCTCCTAAGGTGCTCCTCACCACATTTCCAACACTTGAAATCAACCAATACCCTCATCTCTATGTTGATGTTATAACTCATGTTCTTGTCTAGTTGCATTAAATGTCTTTTGTGGGGCCACATTCTCTTTCTCATTTGCATGTCAAGGCCTTGTTCTCTTAGGCTGCCATTTGCCTCTACCTTTGTCCTTTCCTTTCCATTCATGATGAGATGCATTCTTACACTTTGATTGTCCATAGGAATGCTTTAGTTTCCCAATAACTTCCTCAAGTGACCGAGGCTCATCATACTCAAACCAATATCTAAATGCTAATGGAAAACCATTGACAAGCCTTTGAACTTTATCCTTCTCATCGGTAAGATATGGTGCATACCTCAATAGCTCCAAAAACTTGGTCGTTTACTCTTCATCCGTCATTGATCCCATCTTTAGCTCATAGAACTCTTTAGCCTTGATGTGGTAGTACCTTTCTGATAAGTACTTCTTCCTGAAAAGCCTCTTGAATTCTTGCCAACTCAAGTCATCTATCCCGATGTATCTAACTCACTTAACATCTTCCCACTAGATGTCTCTGCTACATTTCAAGCTAAAGATAGCTATTTGGGCCTTCATGTTATCTGTGTACTCATGCAACTCAAAGAATTTGTTCATGCCAAGTATCCAAGCCTCTACATCTTCCGATTTCTTCATATAT
This sequence comes from Pinus taeda, assembly GCA_000404065.3. NCBI lineage: Eukaryota > Viridiplantae > Streptophyta > Pinopsida > Pinales > Pinaceae > Pinus > Pinus taeda. The sequence goes on along the minus strand of APFE031664448.1, from coordinate 21,429 downwards.
CCATCAAAAGTAGGTGTGTTTTCTTTTTGGAATTCATCTGGCAAGTACCCCCTATCATTCCTACTATAAGGATGATAACAACAATGATAATGATGTCTATCGAAACCAAAACTAGAATAATATTTGTACTCACTGCCCCTCCTATTCGAAGTGTCCAACAACCTGTCATCTCTCTTTGTGTCAGATCTATCTGACCTTTGTCTACCAGGATATCTACTACCATATGCTCCATTAGTCCCATCCTCATGTGCATGGCTGATACGAAGCGGTCCTTATCACATCTAGTCCAAAAAACTCTGAATAAGTATATCATTAACCTCCGCTTGCCTCTCTTGTGCCTATATGAATCGATCATTATCTTCCTTACAACTCCTTATCTCTTCCTTCAAGCTCCTCAGTGTATGGTCCAAATCAGAAGTATGCCCCACACCACGTTTCTCATTTGATGCATAGGGAGATTCTACGTAGTCTACCACCTTGTTAGCCATTTGATCTTTCTCTTCATGTAATGCATAATGTGTCAAATAAACCAAATCACAATAAATTGATGTACCTTAGTATAGCTTGGGGAGGATACCTTGTCTGCAAGATCACCAAATCAATGTGATACATGTATAACATAATCATAATAGCTTATAGACATGCACAAATAAAGGAATCAACACATACACATCACTCTAACTAGGGTCCAGTCATCCATGTAAGGCCATATCAATAGTGCATGCTTTGACCTCATGCATGACAAAAATCATTACCACAGTGTACACATTGCTATATGCAACCGAAAATATGCATAACAAATGCCTAACCAATTACAAATACGCATAACCGCATGTAGTTGAACATAATCGTTCAATTCTTGTAATCAACCTAAAAGACTGATGCATGTAATCAAAATGTAACCTAACACACAAATAACCATATACTGTCAGTCACATACCTTGTCAATTACTCTTCACAAAATCAACATCAAATTATCCATGATAACCATACTACAACCCTAATCCATCATCAAACAAATGCAACAAGTATATAAGTGCAAGAGACACACATGCAACTGACATGTATGCATGACCAACACACATTCAATCCATTCAGTCTGAGAGTTGAACCATGCTCTGATACCACTTTTGTAACACCCTCCTCCCACATCCACCCTAGTAACCATGCCAACTAGGGTAAACATGAGACAAGAGGCTACTCTGATCAGATTCGACCTCCTAGGTAACCTTACTGAAGTGGAATCAATGGAACATCACACACAACCAACCAACATCATTAACAAAACCCTCATGAGACAAGTCAGCCACTTAGAAAGCCTGCCCCTGGGTCAAACTATTGTTATGGAAAATTTAAGGCCTAATCACTCTCATGCTATGGGCAAGGGAGCGACCAAAGACCTAAAGTTGCTCTCATAGGCTTGCTGCTAGTGAATGTGGATGAAACATGTCAGTTATGTGCCAGCGACTCCGAGATTTGAGCCAATTTTTCAGGCCCAGAGCCTAGGCTACTACCTAGAATGGAATGTGTGATGCAGGAAAGTGTTTCCTCTGTGGACAGAGGCAACCCCTCTAGCCCTAGAGTGGGTCTAGTCACAGCAAGGACAGATCAACAATAGATTTCCTTAAACAATCATAGTTGGAAGCCTACTTCAACTGGTGGCCGATGAAGTTCTGTTGTGCTGCTCCAGCTTTCACTTCCTTCTCCTCAATGAGTGATCAACCTGAAATAATGCAAAGGAAATACAACAAAGAACGTAACCTGAAAACAACAATGATCTATTTACTCACAAAGTCAAGAAGTCATAAGCTATCAAGTAAATTACATACAAGACATAGGAAAACATCATTTATTGTATTAATAATGAAATAAGAGTAAGCTTACAACCAAAGTCTTGACGTCGCAAGCCTTCTTAGAGGGTGCAACTAGTGTATTTCTCAAGCATTCACTCTTTGAAGATGGACCTCCCAACATACAAAATCTCTCTCACTCATAAGTTTTAACACAAAGTTAAGGGCACTTCACAACCTTCCACAAGCTATCAACAATTCCACACTTGTCACACCCACACTAGCTATCTATCAAACTCAAAAGCACTAACAACATTGCTCAAACCAAGAAATTACCAACTAGCTGATCATATCAAAGGTGAGTGTTTAAATAGGAGAAGGAGTCTCCATGAAAGGTGGAAGAGAGAGCTTATCCCCAAGGAAGGTAGCACATATGACAGAACTGTCATACCAGAGGAGGAAGGGCGATACAAACTATGCCAACAACTAGGTCTGGAGACATCCAGAAGGTCGACTGTTGGAACGAATTCACCTAATCTGGATCATCACGAGTTTATAACTAAGCTTTAGTGCTAACATCGCTAGTAGGCGATGTAGCCAGTCAAACCGTCGCTAAAGATAGTAGATAGCCTCATGTTGGAGCATGAAATCAGATCATCGCGGGAAATAGTGAGAATGCTCCAAAACTAAACTGACAAAAGGTTACCAATTGATCCTCACAAGAATTTTTATGAATTAGGCCTCTATTTTCTTCATTTTCCATTATTTTCCTTCATTTTCCTCCTCACACGCAACCTGTGACCTTTCACCTCCTTTTTCTTCTAATTTCCATTATTTTAATAAATAATTGTGCCAAAAATGCCATATTTCCTTTCCAAAGTCTTAGTCATTTCCTTTGCCAATTTCCTTAGCCATAAACAACCAAATTAACACCCCCCAGGATGTCTTTCCCAACATTCAGCTTGGAATAAGTCTCCCATTTATTCGTGGTTATTGTTTTTAACTTTTATTGCATGGAATTTTCACCAGGGATGTTACAAGTAGCCCTAACAAATCTATGAGGTTAGTATCATGTGGTTATGATTTGATATTATGTGATCATATTATGTCTATATTATAGGAAGGCTATACTGAGGGTACATCAACAAAATTTAAGTGGTGTGGGTTGCAACATGTTGGGACAAGCATAGATAAGAGACTGGAAGCAAGATTTCTTGGTAGGGAGTGTGGTTTTAGATGTGTAGTACTATTGTTGTGCATATGTTGTATATCTTGTACATGTTGCATATGTGATGTTGTGCACATGCAGTGTTGTGTATATATAGTGTGTTTATATGTTGTTTATGCATTGTTATGTATAGGGTGGTACATATAGTGTTGTGAAAACATTGCATATGAGGTGTTGGGTATAGATGGTGTTATTTATATGTTGGATATGTGGTTTTGTGTACATATTGTATGGTGTGCATGATGGCTATGCAGTGTTGTGTTCATATGGTGTTGTGTGCATGTTGGATATGCAGTGTTGCATACATAGGGTGTTATATACATATTGTATATGCAGTGCTATGTACATATGGTGTTGTGTGCATGTTGTACATTTGGTGCTATGTACATATGGTGTTTTGTGCATGATTGTAAAAGTGGTGTTGTGTACATGTTGTACATATGGTGTTGTGTGCAAGTGGTGTTGTGTATATATCTTGAATATGGTGTTGTGTACATGTGGTGTCGTATTGTTGTGTACATCTAGCATTATGTACACATTGTACAGGTGGTACAATGTACATGTGGAATTGTATACATGTTGTGCAGGTGGTGTCATGTACTTGTGATGTTGTGTGCACATTGTATAGGTGGTATTGTGTACATGTAGTACATATGGTACTAGTATACATGTGGTACTGTGTGCATGTCATACAAGATATGTTGCGAGCGTGTGGTACTATGTATGTGCATTGTGTAGTCATGGTATCATGATAAGTGTATCTGGTATGGTGTACTCTATGTACACATATGTATTGTGTGGCATTTTACATTGAGTATAGATGTATTTTGTTGTGTTATACGCCAAGTGTAGGTACATATATTGTGTGGCATTGTACATTAGGCATAGATGGATGTATTGTGTTGTACATCAGGTGTAGGTGTACGTATGTGTTGTGTTGTACATTGGGTTTAGGTGTACGTATGTGTTGTGTTGTATGATGGGTGTAGGTATATGTAGTGTGTGGTGGTGTACACTAGATGTAGGTGTATGTACCATGTTGCATTGTACATTGGGTGTAGGTGTATGTGTTGTATGATGGGTGTAGGTATATGTAGTGTGTGGTGGTGTACACTAGATGTAGGTGTATGTACCATGTTGCATTGTACATTGGGTGTAGGTGTATGTGTTGTATGTCAAGTATAGATGCATGTATTGCATAGTGTTGTATGTCATGTGTGGTTGTATGTGTGTGATGCACACTAAGTGTATGTGCACATGGTTGAGGAGAAGGAACTGGGTGTTTGTCTATTGTGGCATCCAGAGTCCATACGTAATAAGGACAAATGTAGAAGTTCAGGATCAACTAAAGAATAAGTATTAATATTTTATTTCAATTTTATTATGCATGAGATTTACGATTCTGGTCTATGATGATTACATGTGATCTATGATTTTGGTTTATGATGGTTACATGTGATTTATGATTTTGATCTATGATGGTTATGTTTTGAGCTAACCTGATGTGATATGTTTATACATGATGATTTGGTCAAAGATGCTAGTTTGACTTGTTGTGATAGGAAGGAAATAGGATTGCAAGTGTAACTTATTAATGAGCTACCAATGAGGTATGATGTTAATTTTTTAAATTTTATTTTAAATCTAATGGAAGTTATGCGTCTGGTACAGGAAGGACAAAAATGTCCAGCTGGGTGGTTGAAATCGACTGCAAGAATTAGAAAAAGTAAAAATAATTAGAAAAAGCAGCAGTATGTTGGTAAAGTACTTTAGGAGAAGGGCCATTGTGGGACACTGGTACCCAATAGTGTCCTTTGATTTCCATGAGCACGTTATGACTAGTATGATGGTTTTGAGGCAGGCATATGCCTTGGTTGTTTGACCGTCCGATGCGAGGAAGCATTGCCAAGGGATGGATTGCCCGTGATAGGGCTGCCAGCAGAACTTGGAAGGTGTGTGACAACACAAAAGGGGATGACTAGATTTCCCAAGAGACTGTGCAAAAGAGAAGGGAAGGCTGAGGATGGATTTTTTTTTGTCATTAACATTTCCAAATGGAATTAGATGCACATTGGAGTGCGCCCTGGAACAATGAGTTGGTAATTGTTCACCGAGAGGGAAAGTGGAGCTGGATTGTAGCGCTAAACATTGGATGCAATTTTGAATTTGACAGTGGATTCTAAACTTCATGGGAAGGAGGTAAATCATGGTACTACTTTGAAGGTGGAGGTGTGAGCCTTTGGATTCCCTTGTTGATTGATATGGGCATCATATCCTTTTATTTGTTGGTTGAGAAAATATGTATATGTGTACATGTGTATATTGTGGTAAATATTGTATCGAGTTGGTTTATAAAGCTCCAAAGGCAGTATGGTAATTTTCTGGTTGAAGAAAATGTGTATGTGTGTACATGTGGTTATTATTGTAAACGCTGTAATGAGTTGTGTTATAAAGCTCCAGTAAAGGGTATGTTTGTCATGTTTCAATATTGGTCATTGTAAAAACTACAATGAGTTGTGTTCTAAAGATCCATGGGCAATATGTTTTGTTTTCAGCGGTCTTGTTGGTTATAGGTGTCATTGAACACGGAGGAAGGTGTTCCCCCAAGGGGGAGGGTTTTGTAACAACCCTAATTAAAAATCCATGTAAAAATATATAAGGCCACGGTGACGGGACACGTATTCCAGGTTGAATGGTGGGAAAAACACCCTAGTGGGTGTTTATTTGATTTATTATGGCTAAGGAAATTGGTAAAGGCAATGGGAAAGGCTTTGGAAAGGCAAGAGACATTAATTGACATTTTATTTGTAAAAATAATGGAAATTAGGATAAAAGGGAGGTGAAAGGTCACAGGTTGTATGTGAGGAGGAAAATGAAGGAAAATAATGGAAAATGAAGAAAATGGATACCTAATTGATAAAAAGGCATATGAGGATCAATGGGAAAGATTGATTTGTGTCAGCTTATGTCACTTCAGTTTTAGAGCACTCTCTGTATTCTCTCTCTCATACCTTTGGACACTTATATATTTCTTGGATCACCCTTGGAGAGTGTATTATACTTGGAGTTTTAGAACAAGAAGGCAAAGTAAGAGAAGGAAAGCACGAGAGCAACTATAATGGGTTATTCTTGCAAGCACTAAGTTGCATGTATGTTTTCCTCATTAGTTTTGGGATGCATGGCACATGCATGTGGTTTCTTGGTCATGATATGTCATTGGCATGAAGGATTGCCTGGATTGAAAATGGATTGCCTAGCCTTGCCATTTCCTAGATATCCATGGATATTGTGGTCTTATCTCCTTGTTTTTTTTTGGTTGGTTCTCATGTTTCCTTTAGCTTTGGTTGAATTATTAGTTCCTGGAAACCCTGGTTGGACAAACACTCTGGAAGCACTGTAATATCTTGGGTTGAGTTACTAGTCCTGGAAGCCTTGGTTGGACAAATGCTCTAGAAGCATTGGTGGGTTGAGTTACTAGTCCTAGAAACCCTAGTTGGACAAACGCTCCAGAAGCTCGACGATAGATGTGGGTTGAGTTACCAGTCCTAGAAGCCTTGGTTGAAACAAACGCTCTAGAGGGTGTTACATATTTATACTATCTAGAGGGATTCAAATATACATGTCCTTTGGGGCAGGACGATCTTGACAAGTAGGACCAACTTGGCAGCTAGACGAGTTTTTATCCAAATTACATATTAAAAATTCTTTTTCCATGATATAAATAAACCTTTGTCTTTGACCAATACAAATAATGAGCATGAAGAAGACGCTTTAATAAAATAATAATTTTACTTGAGCATGAAACCCATGCTTGAAAAATAAATTTTTCTTTTTCTTTCTTTTGATTTTACATAACATATACGATGACATAAGTACAAATATAATTATGAAGACTGAACCTAGTTACAGTTTTTAACAATTAACAATGTTCATAAAAACATAGATAATGCAACAAGAAGGTTATGTTAAAGCTTTAATTATTCAATTTGGTAAATATATAAAAGCTTAAGAAGAAACAAGTAAAACACCTAAAAATATAAAAGCCTAAGAAGAAACAAGTAACAAGCCTAAAAACTTCTTCACCTCCAACATCTTGAAATGCAGCTTGGTTTGTAGCACATTTACAAATTAGTAACAATAGAAATTTTACCCGTGTATCAGAAGCACCACCAAGTATATTTCCTCTTCCCTTGCTACCAACAATATTGCCTAAGTCCATGATGTTTTAGAAAAAATTATATTGATTTACATTTGTAGCTAACTTCATCATGATTCCCATTGTAATTATTTCCTCCCAGTGTACAACTAGGGAATTGGCAAACATATTTAGTTTTAGCTAACCTCACCATATAATTGGGACTAGCCAAATTCCTCTTTATCTTGACAAAGCACTATGGAATTGCAACCTACAAAAAATAATTAGAAAATATAAAATTATGAATTATCATAAGCAACAGAAGTAGATAAGGGCCATCTACTGTAATAACCTATAATCCTATGTTGCTAAGTTGTATTAAGAGCCATAGGTGCCAATCTCATACCAAATTGAAAGAAATACTAAAATTTTAGTGAAATTGAGATTGTGAATATTACAAGGCAATGATACTTGTATTCACCTGGTGAGAGATACAAGATATGTGGTGCAAAAATTTTCTATGAAGATATGTGGTTTAATTATTTTTTATTTTTGGAATTTATTAATGGGAAAAAAATAATGTCCAATATATATACGATACTAAGTGAATAAATTCATCTTTTAGGTGGAAATTTTCTCTTAGATTGGATAATTTTTGTTGAAATGAATTTTTCCTCTAATTGATGAGAACTTTGACTATGAAAATTTTCTCCTAGAATTTTTAGTCCATTTTAAGACAATCCAAATTGATCCTATTTTGAAACAATGAATAGATCATTAAATATGTATAATTAGAACTTTCTCTCATTAGAGTAGCCATAATATTTGAGCCTATGCACATGCTAACTCATTTCCTACTATATTCCTTAATTGGTAGGAAATAATAAGATAAATAATTATTTGAATAGGGTGTCATGTACGTTTTACTTAAAATGCCACACCCTTGTATCTACTAAAGGAAATATTTATGAATAATTTACTATTGTATAAACTTTTATATTTTTAGTTGATTTGGAGGCTTAACAAATTTCTAAATCATATCTTAGAATTGAAGAGATTACATTTTTTTATGATGAGTTTATATATTTTGAATTTTAATCAAAATATTGTTTTAAGAAGTACCAAAAAATTAAATAAAAAGCCCTAGGAAAAAGTAACTGGAATGAATGCTTCTATGCTATAATGGTTAGTCAAGATAATGCTTATATAATATATATTATATATTATATATATATATATATATATTATATATATATATATATAGATATATTAGGTGGATATCTTAAAGATAGATTCTACTGGTTAGTGTTAGTGTCTTAGAATTTGGAAGCACTTATAAGTTTCACTATTTTGGCGACATGAGAACATATATTTAACCATATTTTTTTATAATTGATGTCACACTATTAATTTTACATAATTATCTTTGTCATTGTTAATTTTGACAAACTTTATACTTTCCATTAGACACATTGACCAATTATCCTAAAAACTATACTCTACTCTCATTTTACAATATATCCATCCTCTATTCTCTTTGGTGTCTCTTTCCCTTGCTTCGAGGTATGCTATTCAAATCAAAGTCACTTAATTCTCTCCTTTTTAATTTAACTATTCACTATCACATTTAAGATGACATTAAATAATTAAATTAATTATTGATGGTCTCTTGTTCTCGGAAAAGGGACATTACATGCCTCCCTCTATAATTCTTTTTTTTAGTTTAATTAAAACTCCAAAAAAATATGCCATGCATTTAGATTCCAAAAAACACCATAAAATTTACACAAATTTATGCCATGGATAATACTAGCAAATTAATAATTTTTGCAATATAAAACCAAAAAATTAAGTGAACTATTACAAATCCAGAAATATCTAATTAATGGAATTTCTGGGAGGAAATTTCCATAAACATTTTAAGCTAACTCTAGGAATTGTTTTCACTTGATCTTCTTGACAATTTGTCCCCCCTAAAGCACCACAATTTATTTCCAACGACACACAATTCCACCTCTTAGAATAGAATAATTTGGCCTCCACCCAACTGTAAATGAATTCGTTGTTGCTCAACGATTTTGGTCTCTTCTCTAAAAATTCGGCCTTCATATGGATTTGGGTCAATTTCTTGCAAATATAACAATGTCTTGTTAGAGTGGCTTTACAACCACTGAAACCAATCACCACTAGCTAAGGTGTATATTTCAACATGAAACCAAGAAACAAATTGAGGGTTTCTCCCTTACACCGTAGCTATTAGAGCTCTTTGGACAATTAGAAAAATATCAATATTCATTCATACCCCTCCCTCAAATATCCCTTTTCTTTTTATAACTATTTTTCCCTCTAGATACCATGGGTGGCATAATAATACCATGGGAAAAACCATGGGTCACCAAAATATCATGGATTTCCCTTTATAGTCCCTTTTAATTTAATTTATTCATTTCACCTTTATAATGTTTATTTTTATCTCCAAGTGAAAATGGACAATTAAATTGATTTTTTGGAAGGGAACATTACAATTTTCCCTTCCCATGATTGCTTGCCATCAAACAATCTGTAATGTGAATACCAATACCAGGATCCAAAATACGCTTGTAGAAACCTCCCAATGTCCCATATACAATCACTGAAATATAAGCCCTTAATATACTTTAGCTTCTTTCATCTCAATCGCTTCAGTCCAAGTCTATTGTGGGTCTGTTGTCTTACCCTATTTTTTTTGTATTGGTGTGAAATGCTCCAACAATGTATGTGTAGTTGTAGGGGTGTTAGTGGTAGAGGACTGCAAAGTAATCCACATGCCCAAGTCCAAGCCTAAGAAGTTGTGGCTATCTTTCACTCTATTACTCCTAACATTCGTGAAAAAAATCACCAACTTGAAACCCTCGGCACTAATGACCATCAAGCATATTCCAACTCTAAAATTTTTGATGAAGTATCCAATTGGGTTTTTAGCCTTGGTCATACTAGGGGAAGATGGAGCTAGTACATGAACTCCAACACCCTCCATTTATAGATGAAAACTCTTTTGGGTAGATTCTTGAAAAATAAGCACAAAGACTATAATGATAACATCCCTTTAATGAGATCAAGCGGATGTATTGATATCAACCCTCTTGTTTGGCTAGCTTGGGTTCTTGATGGGCTCACCAAGAAATTCATCTTCAATGTGAGCTTAAGCCTATGCCATTGCTGGTATAAGTGCCCAAGATCTTGCTATAGTGACTTCTTTAGACTCTTGATGACATGATATGTCTTTATGCAATTATTTTTCTTTTCTACGTAGATCAGTCTCTGGTAGTTCTAGTGGTTTTCAAAAGTAGATGCTTTATTTTGATATACTTGCTCTTAAAGTACCGATCAACATATATGGTTTCCCTTGTGGAAGATTCAGATTGATAATAGTATGAAATGAGATGCTTGGGATGATGTATTTTGAAATTTTTAGGTAGTACAAAATTAATTTACAAAAAAAATTCAAAGGCCTTCAATTCTTGTTTAATCATAGATTTAGGGACTTTGGGGAAAGCCAAATCCCTGTGAACCAACATATCAGGCCAAGATTGTTAGGTTCCTATAATACTAGTGTATCCATCTTGTTGTTATTGTTAGTGTAGCCCACTATTATTATTGTTGTTCCCATGTATCTCCCATGTGGTTATTGTTGGAAATAATACTGAGAGGGGGGGGGGGGGAATCAGTATTATCAAATCAATATAACTTTTTCATTTCCATATTAAGATTCATATACGCTACTTCAGTTAAGGAAAACCGCGTGTATACACAACTATGTGTAATGCAACAAGCGTATATCCAATAATATTAGGATTCAGTTAGTTGATCCTTAATGAGTGCATCATAAAATTATTAACCATATGAACAGTAAATAGGAGTAGTAAAATAGAATAGATCTCACACACAAGAAGCACACATGAACACCATGATGTAAGGTGGAAACCCAATGTGGGTGAAAACCACCTGTTGCAAGTTGTCCCAGTCTTATTTTTAATAAGAAACTTCTTTTACAATAGTTCTGCACTGATGTAGTCTTATGCCAGTACACATGCTTCTACCTGCAAAAGGCTACAACCTTCTCTCATTCTCCAGACTCTCCTGGAAGGGAGCTACAACCCCCTTAGCTCTTGTACTAGCCGATCCATTTACTAGTACGTAGGTGTCGGCCTACTGAAATGCTCCAACCTTTACTCGTTTTCCAACTGCTACTAGAAGGGAGCTACCACTCCCTTAGCTCTTGTACTAGCTGATGTACTAGTACGTAGGTGCTAACCTACAGAAGGCTTCTCTTTATTCCTCTAGGTACCACGTTTCATACATTTTCGGACTGGATACTCATGGAACACAACATCATAATCTGAAGGCCACGTTTCATCCAATTTTCATACTGGACCCATCAATATCATTGAAGCACACAATCAATCAACACTAGCATCATCAATCTCTGAATCCCCAAATAATGAATCACTGAAATTCTGTCAATGAATGTAGTCACCAGAACACAGAGCAGAACACTGAACTCTGCAGCAATATTCATAACCAACTGTATCATCAAAAATCATGCATTAGAGTGCATACACTACTTAGAAGTGCTGAACTAGTGTGTATACGCAACTTCACTAAAGTGAACCAGCGCATATGTCATTAATTACTTATTCATAACTTTGTTGCACTTCTTGAATTCAAACATACCAAGATCATTACATATACAAAGATAATACGTATGTTAGCAACCAGATCTAGTTCATCAGATCACATAAAGATAAGTCATTCTGATCCTGATCCATTATAGATCTCATCCATCAATACTGAAGCTAAACATAATCAACTAATATGAATATGCAGAATACTGACACCAGTAAACAGTCATTAGAACCCATCAACAACGAGAACCACCTGTAACTTCAAACATCATAGCTCAAATGGTATACGCTACTTGGATGTATCTAACCTGCGTATGCACGCACTTTTTCCATAATCAACCAGCGTATACGTCTGTAAACATTCATTCATAATTTGCAGCTATTCCAAACTTGAGTTATACCTAGATCATAACATTTACAGAATATTACACGCGTCAGTATACAAATCTAGAATAAACAGGATCAAACTGTATAGAGATGATTCATTCCAAGTCATTAGATCTCGATCTATCCTTAGATCTTGTTCTCCATCAACCGTTGAGATTCCTCCTTAGCTCAGGTCAAGCAAAGCATCATGAACTCATTACCTGCATACTAGATCTCATACTTCTTCATATATTCAAGACTTTCTCAATGCCTTTGCCTAATGATCTTCTTCTCCTTTTATAGTCTTAGGCCTTACTCAATACCATGGTCCAAAACCATTGAGAACCAATACTAGGGACCCAATACCTGGGTTCAACATTTTAGACACAATACCAAGGACCAAAACCATAGGTCTAGATACCACAGATCCAAAATAAGCTTTCCCATATGTACACGATTTTCCGTGCATGAAAGTGCATGAATACGCATACACGACTTTTGATCGGTGATCTCGCGTGTATACACGACTTTGCTAAGAAGAACCTGCGTATACCTTATTTTCTTCATTCTTTGTAGTCTGATCATCAACTCCTTGCTACTGACCTGCTGCACTATGATCTGTCATCTATGTGAGTTGTCATTGTTCATTACATCTGAACTGATTCCTTTGAGCTATTCTGCATCCCATGTATTCTGTCACATCTGATATCTCTTCTATAGATTCTCTAGTTATATATAAGTGAGTTGTTCTTCTACAGGTGGGTTGCCATCAAGTACAACATATGCATCATAATGCCAACAATCTCCCCCTTTGGACTTGATGACAACAACACCAAATCACTCCCCCCCTTTGACATCAAGGGAAAAGGGTGGACCAAGATAATCTCTTTCCTTGATAAACATTCCACTGTCCATACTCCCCCTGAGTACCTGCTGAAATCTCTAAATGAGCTCCTCCTTTGTATATGCCAAGGTGTACCAATCTGTCCATGCTCCCTCTGAGTACATGCTAAAGTCTCTACTCTGCTAAAGTGTGATGTTCATGCTCCCCTTGACTGTAAGCAAGATCTGCAAAAATATGTTTTACAAGAAGAACATGACTCTATCATAAATGACCTTCCTATCACCATGGACTCAAACATACATACATCTCCCAATCAAGTGGAGATATACAATATTGACTCATCCACCCAACCAAGTGGGGATACACCAGATACCAAATGTTTGTACATGACTGAGATATTACATCATCCTTCCCATGCATAGTGGGGTTACAAATTACATCATATGACCAAAAGGAATTCATTAAATGACTACAATAGATAGAGACAGACTATTACATCATGAGTCTTGATATGACCTTTACATGACATTTATAACAAAGACCAAACATCTAAATAAGATCATGATAGTCATCAACAATTATCATACACAATGTATGATTTGCTCCATAATCATCTGACAACAACATCTAGACCAACAACAAGGTATGTCTGCATCAACTCATCCTTTTGAACATAATTCTGCATATGACATACAGAATCATTCACATTATATCATATGTGAAAAACACCATAGCCATCTCATCAACATCAAGATTTGCATGATCCAAGTATCATCACATGGGAACATTTGCATCAATCAACATATGTAAGTATCAACCTATCATCATCATGTCTCCAACAATGCAACTTTGAGTAAACCTTCATGTATCCAACACTATGTATCTTGAGCTCAAGATCATTTGTCAAGACTTCTTGATATCATCAACAACAACAATTCTCATCCACATGAGTGCCAAGAACTATAGGAATCCTGCATCATAATTGTATTATATGATCTTTATGCATATGACGACAACAGCATATGAGTGACTCATCATCAAGTAATGAAGATGTGTATTCAAGCTTTGTACTTCTCCTTGTCCTTATGAAGATCACCATGTAAGCACCATATATGCATCATCAAATAAATTTTGATCTGAACACCAACTATGTAACCCCAAGAATCATATGAGATTTTGTCATGGACAACTCATAACCATATCATAGAAAGATGTATCATTTAGCCATATAAGCATCATCACTAAGGACTTCTAACCATAATTCCAACAATGCATTATTAAAAGCATATGCTCCCCCTGAACCTGTGCCATCTTGCTTACTGTCAGATCTGATCATGCATATATCAGCAAGAAGTATCGCCATCCACAAGTTAAGATCAAATCATTTCTAAACATTTTACAAGTATCAGGACATTTCCACCCAACATCAGTAGATTGTAACCATTATGAAATAGAGCAAATAATGGAATGAATCATATCAGACCCCTTTTCTTGAGCCTGTCCCATTGCTTTTCCTCAAACTAACATATACGCGACTGTGCAGTAACCTACTCGTGTATATACGCGACTTACCTTTATGAAACTTGCGTATTAGATTTAGGACACTGAAGTTTTGCACTTTCAGGTCCCTCTGAGTCTGTTATGTCTGCATATTGTGCTGTGCCACATCTTTATGACTATACTTCCTTCTTCTTCCATATCTTCAAGTGTGATGATGTTTCCTCCTTTTGGTATGGTTCCCGTACTTTGTTCCTACATTCCTTTGTTGTATGTCCAAGCTTGTTACATGCATAACATCTTACATGTTTCATATTCCTTCTATAGCAATCAACAGCTTTGTGACCAAACATATTGCAAGTAAAGCAATATCCCTTAAAGTACCTGGAACATGATAATATTTCTAAGTGATAGTCTTGAACCATTCTTCTTTTGCACCTGGCTGCAACATGTCCATGATTATGACATACATAATATTCAACATTATTCATTTGATGAATTGACCAACTATTATTTCCATAGTTATGAATACAAGATTTTCTTTGAAGAATTTCTTTCCTTGGTTGTTGATGGGATTGACCTCTCATCTCCTTGTTGAGCATTTCAGATTTTACATTAGAGTCCCTTGTCTTACTTTGTGAACTAGATTCTCCTTCAACAGATTCATGAAAACCAAGACCCGTTTTAATAGCAGGAGACATTTGTGTAGGTTTTAACCCCGTATAGAAATTACCTGCATAAGAATTCTAAATCACAGGAAAAATAAAAATGCGAGAGCATAACACATAAAACACATATACACAAAGATTTCCCACTGGA
>APFE031664440.1:0-12879 GCA_000404065.3 Pinus taeda | reverse complement strand
ATATAAGGTGAATTATGGAGTAAATATAAAAAATGTTTTATTATTTACCATACCTCTCATTTATTTATATTTTTATTAATTTACCATACCTCTTTTACAAATATGGTATTTGGCGCATAGGATTCACTTAAATAAAACCTCTTTTTTGAGCCTTCATAAATAGAACGAGGGTTATGTACTAAATATAAAAAGAGGTTTTATTTATTTACCATGTGTCTAGTTTATTTATATTTTTATTTATTTACCATACATTTTGAGTAAGTACAAAAAGACGTTTTATTTATTTACCATACCTCCACTTTACTTATATTTTTATTTGTTTACACCCTTGCATGTATATAAGGTGAATTATGGAGTAAATATAAAAAATGTTTTATTATTTACCATACCTCTCATTTATTTATATTTTTATTAATTTACCATACCTCTTTTATAAATATGGTATTTGGCCCATAGGATTCACTTAAATAAAACCTATTCTTGAAAATGGGCGAATGGATTCACTTAAGTAAAACCTATTCTTGAAAATGGGCGAATAGAAGGTTGTAACTCCTAATTTCAAGGGCTAAATTTACCTTTTTTACCCTCTCCCTTAATATAAGGTGGGCTATTTGAGGTGATTTGTAAAAATGTACTATGATACAAAATATTCGCCCTCTAAAAATTTAAAACCCCTTAATTTTGCCAAAGGGCGAACATTCGCCCCTAAAATTATCCTTGTCCCTTAACCTAATGTTTTTGTAATTAAATGTGCATAAGTTTATTTTTGGTTAAGTATGCCACATTTAAAGACAAGTGAACATTTTAATTATCAATAATCTATTACAAATAATAGTTCATTGTAAAGTTGTAATAATTATGTTTTTTTTTGTGAATAAAGAAAAGATCTGGAAAATTAATTGTTGAGTATAAATGGTTGAAAGAAAAAAGGCTATAATTTATTGTGAAAGTGTTATTTCCCATCAAGAGGTCCTAGACATCTAATCTAAATGATTAGATTTATTTGAGAAGAAATATGATATGGTCAATTAATTGTTTCCTGGACCTTAAGAGTGGGAAACAAGGGCTCATTAATGAGTAGATAGCTACCTCCCACCTATTGGTGAGGTGGAGGAAGTTATCAACCACCAAAAGAGTGGGAGATGGGGGGATATCTATTTTTTTTTTTTACTTTCTTTTGTCTCATTATTCTAAGAACAGAAAATAGACTGAAGGAGAAGCAAGTAGCGCAAATTAGGAAGAAAATGAATTGCAAGCCTAGTTGCTTGGGGTGAGATTGTCTCATTGCAATGTCAAGATTAGGGGGAGCCAAATACTTGACCATTAAGTTTTCAAAAAAGAATCTTTCATTCAATTCGGTATATCTAATTACTATGTTCTTAATTGTTGTCAAGATAAAAGAATTTGATTATATTTTATTCTGGTTTTTAGGTAGAGAAAATGTGGATGTATATTATTTAGAAGAATTGCATTATATTACTGTGGAAAATCATCTATCTTTTACTGTAGAATAACTATTTACATAAGAGAATTTTATTTTCTTTAAGTTTGATAAAAACTAGAAATAGAGTATACAACACAGAAAAGAGGTTATGAAGGGTATTTACTAATATAAATAAATAAATTTTCCCTCTAAATGCTAGATAGAGTATACACTATATTTGATAGTATTTCTTAAGATATGTGTGTAAGACAAATAATAAAACTCTTTATATACATATTTGCATGTGTATGCTATTATTTATATATAATGTGTGGGGGGGGGGGGGGGGGGGGGGGGGGGGGGGAGAATGTTTAATTATAGAAGTATCTTTCTTGAATTAATACAGCTGGGGAATCTAAAGAATAATTACTTCATAGTAAGCATACACATTTCATAGTAAGCATACACATTTTTATTTTGTGCGTAGTTGTGCAAAAGAAAAATGTTTAGCAACCCATTCAATAAACTTAACAGAAATAATATTCCGAATTTATATCATAAACAGTGAGGGAATTAGACAAAAAGAGAATGTAGGAACATTTGTATACAATAATGTTACTATAGTATCTCATTCATAAATCAAACAAAAAACTAAGATTAATGTAATAAAAAAATAACCATAGTATAAAGAGTTAGAATAGATAAAAGGTGTTCCAACCTCCAGAATTAAATAATAAATGGGTAAAATCTAGAAGTTTTAATGGTATTAAATTTATTATGTTATACTAAGTCATGCATGTAGCCTAATATCTACATGGAACTATAAGCCTCATAAATATTTATAGAAACAATTTCAAAAATAAAAATATATCCCATCATCAGGGAGACTAATGAGTTGTCTTCATATAACCATGTCTAAGTATATCACAAACCAAGAGCTGGGAAAAAACTCGAGCTGGTAAATGAAAAAGTGAATTGTAAACCAGAACTTTGTCCAATTGGAAAGAAAATCCAAAAGAGTAAGTTGTATAAACTCGTACTCGTACCTATACAAAGAAAATCCCAAATTCACTTAGTGATTACCAATAAATCCCAAATTTACATAGTGATTACCGATAATGGTTGTGTGGTATAGTTAAAGAAGTGGAAACAGGAATAAAGAAAACATTGAATGAAAACCCATTAAATAAATTACCTAATGAAATGTAATCATCTAAGCCATAATGTGTTGCATCTAAATAGGAAGCAAACAATTAGTCTATATACAATTCTTTATTAAGAAGAAAGGATTTTACTTTTAAAATGCTACTCATTTTAGCTAGATTTGAAATATTTAAGAAAATTTGAAGAATGGGTATATATAGATTAGTACACAGATACAGAGTTACAGACGAATGTATAATACAATTCGATACAAATAATAGAAACACAAAAAATTGTTGGTTAAGCCGCTAACCATGGAAATTCATGTAAGTTACAAAATTGCATTTAAAGATTAACCTTATGAACAGTAGATGGACCAATGTAGCTCTAGTTACAAATTAAAGTATGGAATTTGTAAGAAAATTTACCATATGTTCTTCATATATACGGGAAAAGAAAATACAACTAAAATTGAAAATATACGAGACTATTTTTTTATAATTAGGCATTGAGAGTGGAGACTATTTTTTTATAATTAGGCATTGAGAGTGGATATATGATATTTGATATTTCATAGATTAATGGATACATTAGAAACCCCAATTTGGAGTATGAAAAATTTTAGTTATTTTTTTAATGATGAACTGTACTATTAGTTGGTTCTAAACGCTTAGACAAATGAAACATCATGTGATTTATGCCAAAAGAATCTCTCTTAAACTTAATATAGATCACAGAAACCTCAATACAGCAAACAAAAACCATCTCTTAATTCTAAAAGATAAAAATATTCCCAAAATTTAATAAACCATCTCCTACGGAAGGAAAGAAAAAAAACGAAGAAGACAGTAAGGGTATAAAAGCTAAATCTATTACCAAAATGTCAGATATTAAAATCTATACTTAATGGGTTGAAAGTACAGTCGTTAATGATTAAATTACTCACACAAAAACAAAACAAAAAACTTCCACGGGAAGCTATAATGTTCCAGGATGAGTCATGCCAAGAATATCGAAAATAAAACTTTTAATACTTAAACCTTATCGCACTAATAGGTCTCCTCCAACATTGTAGAAGAACACAAAGGTGATTTATGTTCTGGGAGGAGAATTTTAGATGAAAACAACTGAATTTAAGTCATCGTTGTTACGAAAGGTTCTCTAGTTGCGTAAACTTTTTGTGTTAAAATTATAGTGTCTATATATAACCCTAATGGTTTTTGTATGAAAAGAATAATGATAAAAACACTCAGCCACTGAAGGTCGTAAGTATTGTATAAACACAGCAAATGGAGAACAGGCATAAAGTACTTAAAAACAGGTACATTGGACCAGTAGAAATAAATAAAGGGAAAGATAAATTACCTAGACTTGCAGGCACTTAGGAAGTCATTCATTTCAATTATATCCAGTCGTGGAGACCAAGCACGAGGAAAAAACAATCTCAAAGCCTTAGAGATGAACTGTGAAAGGATATTTTCATTATAGAGCCAATTGTGTGACCTGCAAGCAAGAATAAAAAGGGAACAAGTCAAAAATTGTAAAGGAATACTGAATGTATAACTGCAGGTTTCATTATTTGAACAAATGAGAATAAACGGTATTTATCTTGCTCGAACCGTAGAAAAAATGTAAACAAAGTTTCTAAATGTGATAGACAAGGTATCTAGCAATAAATCTAACCCTTATATGCCGAAAATTTCCAAATATAAACAAACCCTAACCCTCCAAATGCAGCGTAAAGAAACTGGAAGAGAAACAAAGGTGAAATGAATCTAGAAAGGTAAGCACAGTTGTAGTCAATACAACCGCATAGAAACCCTAAGAGGTATCTACCGTTTATCACCCAAGGATGAATCCTCATTGTCCATTAGTTAGGTTGAACGTAAAACATGTGGACTCATTAACGAATGTCACGAGTATAGGTGGAAACATCTAGAGAGTTATCGGTGAAATATGCAAACTATACATTAAACGATATACAAACCACCAAATTAATACCACATTTGAGAAACAAAAAGATCCAAATCATTTGATATGGAAACGATATATTAAGCATTGTAACAAACCATTCACATCGTTAAATAACAATAACTTCAAACTAGCCCAAGGGTTAGCTTAGTTCTTGTTTCGCCAAATTAATTATCCTGGCCTTTGGGGTTAGGCCCTGCTAATATGGTAAAGATTCCCTTTAGGATTCATCTGCCCAAATTTTCCATGGATGTAATGACCACCCGTCATCTTTCCATGGATGTAATGTCATAAAATGTTAACATTTAGTGATGTACATTTAGTGATGTTGGTATGTTAAGTTATATTCGTTGTAAATAAAGTTAGACTATGGTATATGTTCCAACTATAAACCAATGGTTAATGGTATATGCAATTAACAATTATGAGATGGATTAGAAATCCATATATATATAATATATATATATATCATTATAATATTCAAATGTATACCTTGGTGGAAAATCATCTTGGCTAGTTTTATAATGAAGAAATTAAAAAACTATGCAATTACATGGAACTAGCATTTAACCTTTGTGCAGGATAGTAAGTATAATAATCAAGTCGAAAAAAAAATTCCGCTCTTATAAAACCATGTAGGTATAAGTCAACAAAGAAAGTAGTAATGAATGATTGGGAAAAATAAGGTTCATCAAAGAAATGAAAAAAAAGTACTATAGTAGAAATACTCTTTGTAATTTATTTGTATTATATTATATATAATATATATAAGAGGTTATTACAAAAAAGTTGGTATCAGAGCTATAGTTTAAACACCATCGGATAATTTTTATGGGTCCTGAAACTAAATCTGGTATACATGATATGAACGAATTATTCAAAATACTATGGAGTTTAAAGTATGGCTGAAAAATTTAATGGAAAGACTTTTGTACAATCACCAAGGGGTTGTGATGAACCTGATACTAAATTAGGAATGGTGGGTGGTGGAACTAGTAATTCAAAGAAACAAGAACTTGAATTACTACAAGTAATAAGAACTTTGAAAACGGACTTGGACGATGTTAAGGCAAAACAAGAAATGTTGGCCAAAGCCAAAGAGGAACAAGAGGAGATTAATGGCTATTTGTTAAGGAAACTAGAAGAAGAAAGATTTTAAAAAGAGACTCATAGAAAAATATCTATAAGAAAATCTAGTAGTAAAGTTGACTCCATAACTTCTAGTGAAAGCCAAACAAATGAGTCTAGTGACCAAGGAGAACATTGTGGAGTTACCTCCTAGCCTAACTTTTAGAAGATATTTATTTGAATAATTTAATGAAAACGTTGATGGAGCAGTATACGTTGCAGAAAAATCAAAACTCAAGCCATAAGGGCTTGGCACAATTAGGCTCAAATTGCCTGGTCTTCCAAACTTTCTTCTACATGATGTTTTATACGTCCTAGAGTTGAGGAGAAACTTGTTTCCCTTAGTCCACATCTGCCAGCAAGGACACTCCATTCATATATTTGATGGAAAGTTTGAGGTCAGAAAAGCATCCTATCGCTCACTTGCCATGATAAGGATAGAAGAAGAAAGACTTTTGAAGCTGCAAGGTACCTCTACTCATGCACAGAACTTCTCATATAGTTTTCATTATGATGAAGGTACATTTCCATCAAGTATTTTATGGCATGCTATATTTGGACACTTGAACTATGACAACCTTTGTATGTTGAAGAAAAGTGGTGTTAATGGTTTGCCTACAATTCCTAAGAAACTTCAGCAATGTGATACTTGTATTCTAGGAAAGCATAGCAAACAGTCTTTTCATAATTCACATTCCAGAGCACATAGAAAACTTGAACTCATTCATTCCTATTTATGTGGTCCAATGCATGTTCCTTCTGCAAATGGAAATAAATATATGATGACATTAATTGATGACTACACCAAAATGTGTTGGGTTTATTTATTGCAGAACAAATCTAATTCTTTTCAAACATTCAAGAACTTTCATGCATGGATTGAAAATTATGCACAATCTCATATTTGCTCTATTCACACTGATAATGGAAAACAATCCACTTTAAATGAATTTTAAAAATATCTTCGCCAGCATGGGATCAAACATCAAACAATTGTGCCTTATAATACCCAATAGAATGGAGTAGCTGAAAGAATGAACAAGACAATCTTAAAAATGGTAGGTTCCATGATGATTTTCAAGAATGTAAAATTGATGTTTTGGGCTGATGTAGTTCTATGTGTTGCGTATGTAAAGAATAGATGTCCATCTAATGCTATTAGAAACAAGACTCCTTATGAAATGTGATATGGCCACATTTCTTCGGTAAAGCATCTCAGGGTCTTAGGTTCCACCTATTATGCCTTGATACAAAGGAACAAAGAAACAAACTTGGTGCAAGGGGTCATAAGTGTATCTTCTTGGGGTATTCAAATACCTCGAAATCATACCATATCTATGATAAAGTTAATCAAAAGTTTGTTGTATCTAGATATATAATCTTTCTTGAATCTTACAAATATGACAATGTTGTGTTGAGTGGAAGCTTGATCGCTTGGGTAGATTCGGACATGCAAAATCATTTTAAGAATTTGATAATCAAATTCCACATCTTGAAGGGTGGATTCCTATACTAGATCAATCTGTGGAATCTTCTTCTGAAACACTCTCTCCCCCACATGAAGATCTAGCCACTAATGATACTTTGAGTGATGTGATTGATAGAATTGGGAGTCTCAATCTTGATTCAGCCCCAACTCAGTCAACTGACTAGCCTCGGCCATCTCAGAAAGGTCCTCCAGAATGGCTAACAAAGGCACTTGAAAGTGTTCATCCTGATGAGGTTGGAAAGACAAGAATAAGAAATTCAACCAGGAAAAATGGAGGTGATGTAGACGATTCACCTGTTGATATGGGTGTTTCTTATGATTGTGAACTGAATTTGTCTACAGATTTTGAACCAACTTCCTTCAAAGAATTTGCTTCTCATGATGAATGGAAATAAGCGATGCAAAAGGAGTATGATTCCTTGATAAAGAATGGAACTTGGAAGCTGGTTGATCCTCAATTGGGAACCAAACCAATTGGTTGCAAGTGGGTCTACAAGAACAAGTATGAAGTTGATGGCTCACTTGACAAGCACAAATCTAGGCTTGTGGTAAAGGGTTTTGCAAAGAGAGAAGGGGTCACATTAGGGGAGTTTTTAGGTCTAAAATGGGCCTTCTAAGCAAATTATAAAATAATAATGGAAATAAAAAAATAATATTTGTTTACATCATCGAATTTTAGAGGGATAAAAGAAAAAACTATTTTTTCAACTCGTATTTTCAACTTATCTCCCTATGGTTTTACTCAAATTTCAAGCGCAAACACTCGTTGGATGTAGAATTTGATTCCTCATCCAAGGAGTACCCATGTTGCATACTTTCGATGGACCCTACTACATTAAAAATGAGAAATACATGAAAAATGTGATTACAATCACGTTTTTTCATGTATTTCTCATTTTTCTTGTAGCAAGGTTAGTGGAAAGTATGCAACATGGGTACTCCTTGGATGAGGAATTAAATCTTGCATTGAACGAGTACTCCCACTCTAAATTTGAGTAAAACCTTAGGGAGATAAGTTGAAAATATGAATTGAAAGAAGTTATTTTATTATTTTATTATTTTTTAATCTTTTTACTTTTTTACTCCAAAAATGGTGAATCATCCCCCATGATTGACATCACCATCTTGAATCCTAATGATTATGAGGAGGCCCATGGTTGACATCCTCATCTTGAATCCTAATGGCTGTACATTTTTATTAGGAGGCCCATTTTAGACCTCAAAGTTCCCCTAATGATTATGAGGAGACTTTTCCCCCATGGCAAAATGGGCTACCATCTGGACATTCTTTTCCTTGGTAGCTCAGAACGGTTGGAAATTCCATCAAATGGATGTAAAAAATGCTTTCTTGAATGGAGATCTGAAATAGAATGTTTTTATGTCCAAACCAGAAGGATTTGTTGTGAAGGGCCAAGAAAACAAAGTATGCAAGCTTGTGAAATCCTTGTATGGCCTCAAGCAAGCACCGCAAGCCTGACATGAAAAGTTAACTGAGCATCTTCTGAAACTCAACTCCAAACAATATGATCTTGATGATGCAAATATTTTTGTCAAGAAAGTTGGAAAAACAGTTGTATATCTTGTGGTTTACGTAGATTATCTTTTGATGACAAGGAATAATGAGAGCTACATTGCATCCATAGAGAAGGAAGTGAGGAAAGGTTTTGAAATGACTGACTTGGGCTATGTTCATTAATATCTTGGTATTGAAGTAACTCAACATCCAAAGTTTATATTCCTCTCTTAGAAGAAAGGACATTGGAGATATGTTGAATAGGTTTGGCATGGCTGAGGCAAGAAGACCATCAATCAACCATGGTTGAAGTTCAAGGTAAATTTTTGATAAAAATGTGCCTATACTTATAGATCCATGATATACATTAAGTTATGTTTCCCCTGTTGTAGTTGAAAGATTTAATCTTGTAATAGAAAAACAAAACAAGCCTTGGTTAGTATATTTTTCCACAAGAATTAAAAGAGAAGTGACTGAAATAAGAAAAAATATTACAATAAACTTGAATGGAAAGCATACCACACTCAACCTGAACATTCTACCCTTAGGATCTTATGTTCCCGTAGGTATGGACTAGTTAGAGTCACATAGAGTGATATTAAAATGTTTGTAAAAGTCATTTACATGTATTAAAAAAAATGTCTAGCACATGTAATATTAGAGAAAGGAACTGTTGTTGATCTAGAAAAGATAAATTCTATATGGAGTGGTCAGTACCTAAAAATGTAGAAGAAATCAAAACGTTTATAGGAATCACAAGCTACTATAGGAGATTTATAGAAGGATTTTCCAAACTTGCATATCCAATTACTTCTCTACACAAGAAAGGGATTAAGTTTGAATGGAGTCAAAATTGTTAAGATAGTTTTGACAAGTTAAAAAAACTCTTGACCACTGGTCCAATTTTAAAATTGGTTGATCCCAATAAATATTTTCGGGTATGTACATATGCATGTAAGGAATGTCTAGGGGGATTTTTGATGCAGGATGGTCATGTTATTTGTTATGAATCTAGAAAGTTGAAAGAACATGAGAAAAACTATGCTACTCATGATCTAGAACTAGCAAACCATCATTCAAGCATTCAAAATGTGGAGTCGTTACCTGATAAGGAGAAAGTTTCAGTTAAGTACAGATAACATTAGTCTCAAATATCTATTTGATCTACCTAATCTAAATGTTGGACAAGCAAGGTGGTTAGCATTTATTAGTGAATACTATTTTGAGATTACATGTATTAAAGGAAAATAAAACATAATAGTTGATGCTTTAAGCAAAAATCTTAATCAAATTTGTGTTACATCAACAACAAGTTGGTAAACAAATTGGATATATCAAGTCAAAACAACTGTAAATTCTGATACATAATATCTGAAAAACAAAAAAAAAGTGTGGAAAACTGAAATTTTCGATGAGGGAAGAAGTAATTTTTCAATAGACAGCCAAGATTTATTGTTATTTAAAGGTAGAATTTATATATATGATAATATAAATCTTAAAATTTTGTCACATGAACTACACAAAAAGCCAATAGTTGGTCATCTTGGCTATAAAAAGTTGATCACTATGCTGAAAAAGGATTTTTACTGGCCAAATATGAAAAATGAGATAGTAGAATATGTAGCTATATTTTTGGAGTGCCAATAATTTAAGGCATCTCATCAACACCCCACTAGGTTGTTGCAACCCCTACCCATTCCAGAATGGAAATGGGAGACAATTTCGATGGATTTCATCACTATACTGCAAAAATCTAGGAAACAACATGACTCAATTATGGTCATGGTTGATAAACCTAGTAAAGTAGCACACTTTATCCATGTAAAATCCACCTTTAAGTCCATAAAAATTGCAAAAATATTCATGAAGGAAACTTCTAGGCTTCGTGCAATGCCTAAAGTTGTAATTTTAGATAAGGATGCAAAATTCACATCCAAGTTTTGGAAAGGGTTGCTTGAAAATATGTGAAGAAAGTTAAACTTGAGTACATCCTATCATCCACAAATTGATGGCCAAACAGAGTGTACCAACCAGATATTGGAGGATATGTTAAGGATGTATGTTAAAGACAAATAGACTAAATGGAAGGATTATTTGCACTTAGTAGAATTTGCTTATAATAATGGGTATCAAACCTCCTTGAAAATGATCCCTTTTGAGTTTATGTATGGAAGAATATTCAAATTACCCTTAAGCTAGGATCATCCAAAAGATAGATTAATATTGGGACCATATATGTTAAAGGAAATGGAAGAAATAGTCAAGCAGGTTAAATAGAATTTGAAATTAGCCCAAGACTGTCAGAAAAGTTAAGAAGATTCGAAAAGAGTTTAGAAAGAGTTGAATGTGGGAAACCATTTATACTTAAAGGTTAAACCCAAGAAAAGTACACTCAAACTTGGCAGTTGTACCAAGTTATCACCTCGATATTGTGGATCTTTTGAGGTGTTAGCGAAAATTGGACTTGGAGTTTATCAGCTAGCCCCACCATCCAACATTAAAATTCCTAATTTGTTTCATGTATCTTTATTCAAAAGTATGTACATGACCCCTCTCATGTAATTCATAGTCATGTTATATAGGTAGAACTAGAGCGAGAATTCCTAGCAAAACCACTGTGTATTGTAGACCAGAGGGTAGTCATACTCCAAAATAGAGATGTAGCATAGCTAAAGGTTCAATGGAAACATATCAGTCCAGAAGAAGAAACTTGGGATTTATAGGATTATTTTAAAGAAGCATATCATTCTATGTTTTGATAAACACTGAAATGTGTTTCAAATAAAAGATGTTGATCAATCACTGGGATGATGTCAAATTTAAGTAGGGGAGGATGTAATATCCCTTGATCTAATGTTTTTGTAATTAAATGTGCATAAGTTTATTTCTAGTTAAGTATACTAGATTAAAAAACAAGTGAAATTTTTAATTATCAGTAATTTATTATTGATAATAGTTGATTGTAAAGTTGTAATTATTATGTTTTATTTTGTGAATAAAGAAAAGATCTGAAAATTAATTGTTGAGTATAAATGGCTTAAAGAGAAAAAGGATGCAATTTATTGTGAAAGTGTTATTACCCATTAAGAATTCCTAGCCATCTAATTTGATGATTAGATTTAATGGAGAAAAAATATGATATTGGCCAATTAATTGTTTCTTAGAAGATATGAAGCTATCCTCAAGAGTGGGAAACATAAGGCCTATTAGTGAGGTGGAGGTAGTTATTAACCACCAAGAGAGTAGTAGATGGGGGAATATATTTTTTTTTACTTGCTTTTGTCTCATTATTCTGAGAGCTGAAAAAAGATTGAAGAGAAGCAAGTAGCAAATTACAGGAAGAAAAGGAATTGCAGGTATGGTTGCTCAAGGGGACATTGTCTTGTTGCAATGTCAAGCTTGGGAGGATCCAAATACTTGACCATTAATTTTCCCGAAAAGAAGCTTGTATTCAAGCTAATATTTCTAACTACTCTGTTTTTAATTGTTGTGAAGGTAAAGCAATCTGATTGCATCTTATTTTAGTTTTTAAGTAGAGAAAATGTGGATGTAGATTATTTAGAAGAATTGCATTGTATTACTGTAGAAAATTATTTACCTTTTATTGTACAACACATAGTCACAAAAGAGAATTTTATTTTCTTTGTAGTTCAACTAAAAATAGGAACACAGTAGACAACATAAAAAAGAGGGCTCTGGGAAGGGTATTTATTGATATAGATAAATATATAAATATATCAAAATTTAATTCCTTAATATAATGTCTATGCATGCAAGACAAATATAAACTTTGTATACACACACACACACACAACACACACACAACACACACATATATTTTATATATATATGTAAGTGGAAATGTTATTATAGAAATAACTCTTTGCACTTGTATCTATATATTTATATATATAGGCATATGGAAAATATATTTATATATATGTATATGGAAAATGTTTAATTATAGAAGTAACTCTTTCTCGAGTCAATACAGTTGGGGAATCTAAAAAATAATTACTTCATAGTAAGCATGTGTGTGTTTAATTTGTATGTCATTGAAGAAAAGAAAAAAATTTAACAACCCATTCAATACACTTAACAGAAACAATATTCTAAATTGACCTCATAAATAGTGAGGGAATAAGCCCAAAAAGAAAATATAGGAACATTTTCATATAACACTATTCCCATGGTATTTCATTTGCACAGAAA
>APFE031664439.1:0-16231 GCA_000404065.3 Pinus taeda | reverse complement strand
AAAAAGGGAAGCAAAATGTTGTTGCAGATGCACTCTCAAGAAAGGATGAGGATGTGGAAGAATTGTTTTGTGTTATTTATATTATCCAACCAGATTGGATAAATGAAGCAAGGGATGAATGGAAGAAGGACGAAGAAGTGTGGCCACTCATTCAAAAGTTGCAGAAGATTCCAGTTCAAACAATATTGCCAGAACTTGACGAGGAAGGAAAAATCATATTGGAACCTGGAGCAGTTATAGAAACAATAACCCGACAACTACGAAATGGATCAATTTCATAGTATCTCATCAAGTGGAAGAACTTACCCACTGAAGATTCCACACGGGAGGACACAAATTTTTTACAAAACCATCACGAACTACTCAAGCGTTGAGGACAACACTTTTTGAAGGAGAGGGGCATGCTAGGTCTCTATACTACTAGTGTAACCCCTTATTGTTATTAGTACGACCCCCTTATTATATTGTTGTGCCCATGTAGTCCCCATATTGTTAGTATTGTGCCCCATAGAAGCCCACTATTGTTATTATTGTGCCCTTACATTAATTATGTTAATGTCGATTTGATTATATTATGACCCCCTTAGACTCCTATATATAGAAAGGAGGTCTTGTCATTTGTATCATCCAAGAATTGTTCATTTGTGTAATGTAAAGGAGGTTGCCCCCTCGAAGAGGCTTATTTCTAAGGCGTTGATCTATTTTTTTGTGAGCTGATTCCATAACATAGTTATCTATTTGAGCATATAATTTGTTCTATGTGTAGATGTGGATCATATAATTTGCACATTATTTTTGTTCTCTAGGATTGTTGATTTTGGTGTTTTACCACATGTTTCAACTTCTAATATTCGAATTAAGACAAACTTGATCCTTAAACACAAATCCAACTATAAGCTTGAGCAGGGGATATTATTACTTTCGTATCTATAATCCTATATGAAGTGGGTTAAATCATAATGTTTACTTACCATTTTTATTAAACTTCTAGTCTATTACAACTTTTGATCATAATAATTTTATTTGTTATAGAAATGAGACTGAGAATACATGCTTACTTAGTTTTGAGTTATAATAGATAATTTTTTTATTAGTTTAATGATGGTGGCCTATTATAAGGAATGCCTTAACGTGTAACCATTCACTCTCAATCTAAAGTTCCAAGTAAAAAATATTTAGAAAAATAATTATTTTCCTATTTTAATTTTTAATTATTTTATGTAATGTTATAAAACAAATTAAATAAATCAATTTAACTCATTTGATTTTAAAAATTAAATTATTTTTTTATTATAAAATCCAATAAAAATTTACAATATATTTAAATTAATATGATATTTTTTATAAAATTCAATAAAATTTAGATATATTGTGATAAGGTGAAATATTATTTTTCATTGGAATTGAGCCACAATTTTTAATAAGATAAAAATGTTTAGTGATTCAAATTGTATTTTTAAATAAAATTAAATTCAACTATTTTAAAATTAGTGCAACAACTCTCGTTAAAAATCCAATAATGAAATATAAGACCAAGGTCACGAGACACATATTCCAAGTTGAATGTTGGGAAAAATAGCCTAATGGGTGTTCATTTCGGTTATTATGGCTAAAGGAATTGACAAAAGCAACGAAAAGGCTTTGGAAAGACACAATGACATTTTTGGTACATTTATTTATGAAAATAATTGTAATTAGGAGAAAGGGAAGGTGAAAGGTCATAGGTTGCATGTGATGAGGAAAATGAAGGAAAATAATGGAAAATGAAGAAAAGAGGCCTCATTGATAAAAAGGCGTCCAAAGATCAGTTGGCAAGCTTTTGCTCAACTTTGGAGCAAGGAAGGGAAAAGCAAACAAAGGAAGGACAAGGAAAGTTAATGAAAGCAAAGAGTAAGCAAGGAAAAGCAGGATCAAGCAACTTCAACAAGAATACTTGTAGGTAACATATTGCATGTGTGATTTCCTAGCTAATTTTAACATGCATGGATTTTCATGTTGGTATATGGTTCTCTTTCTGATGGTGGCATGGTTTTTCCTGGTTATGACAGTGGTTTTCAGCCTTGCCTTGCCTTTTCTGGATAGCCATGGTGTGATGGGATTGTTTTCTCAGTTTTGAGCTTTGGAATTGTCGGATGGTTTCAGAACCCGACAAGAAAATTCCCAAAGGCCTAGGAATCCCTTAATCGGTTTGGCGGGATACAAGGTAAAGCATAAGGGCAGTGTCTTGGCTTAAGTCCTAGTGATCCGGTGTGGACTGCGGTAAAGCCTGAGAGACAAGGAGAAAAAATTCCGCAAAGATAGTGATGGAGTCCAGACTGGAAGCATTCCAAGCTCAGTTTGGTTTTGCGATCTCGATCCCGATTTTGGTGAGATGATGGTTTGGTGAGGGTGGTGGTGGTTTAACCTCTGGACTCCCTTTGTTGTTTTTGGATTGGTTTATCCATGATATCCCACATTCGTGCTTGGAATATGGCACGAGGGTGACTTGATGAAAGAAAGATTTGGTTCAACCATGTCTACGGTTGGGTGGTACGTACCATGTCTACGGTTGGGTGGTACGTGGAAGTCCCAAATCTAGTCGACTTTGCCTATGTTTAATAAAAGCTAAGCTCTCTTGCTTTTGTTCTTGTTATTATGTGGTCTTAATAACTGTTATCTCATTTTTATTTACATGGTTTAATGCTGGTTATAAACATGGTTATGTGACTGGTTATAGTCATGGTTATTTCATGTATTTACTTACAACTAAAAGAATAATGGATGCAAGACATAATTGATGTCAAAATAGTTAAGGGAAGAGGGTGGCGATCCTTCTTGTCGAGTCTCATCTAAGTTATCAGTCATTTATGCTCTATCTTGTATTCATTTCCTGTAGATTGCATTGAGGTCAAGTGTTTGAGAATGTCAATCTCGATTGGTGATGGCCAGGCCTAGTCCTGGAGTAAGTTTTTGATTTGTAAGTCTTATGGTCATGTAATTCATGGATTCTGAAAGCTACAGGGGTTTCTGGGCAGTGACTTGGATTATGGGCTTGAAAAATGGCACAAATCCCAGAGTCGTAGGCACATGTATGAGGAGAAAAGTCCCTAGACGCATGCATACCCATGTTGTGCATGCGTCCGGAGGTTTCCAGACACACCCTTGTCCATATCAAGGGAGCATCTAAGGGTTTAGTGGTCTAAAAGCTCAGTGGGACCCAAGGGCTGGTCAAGAAAATGATTGGGATGCATTATGGAAGTCTTGTAGCAGGTGCAAAAGGTCTAGTATGGTGTGTTTTCATCGATTCCACTTCCTTAACTAACATATATGGAGTCAAATCATATCATAGTAACTTCTCATCATATGTTTACCCCGGTTGCCCGGTTACTTAGATAGATGTGGGAGGATGCTGTTACAAGTGGTTTACCATTGAAATGATTTAAACTAAAAATTACACCATGGTCTTGATTTTGTTGTATCTCACCACAAATGTATACAACAATCTTGTGTGAAAACTTGTAATTTACATAGACAAAGAGATGCACTAGACATAGTTTGAATTTCAAGGCACCCAAGATTGTGAATATGTAAATATCTTTTGAGATTTTTTCCCTTTAGTTAATTTGTTGAATCTAAATAATCAATCCTTCATTGATAAAAAAATATTTATTGTCCATGGGTTCTTGGATAGACAGTGATTAGGTGTGTTATTAAGGCAATGCTAGATGTTAAATCACTAGTTTAATTTACTGCCCTATCTGGGTGTTATTCTTGGACATGATCATGATGTAGCCTCACCATTGCTGAACTTACAAAAAAAAATATATCATTTTATTTCTAATGGGGCATGATGTGCCATTTATTTGGACTAGAATATCTCACATTTGGAATCTCGTGTTCCCAATGTAAATGGATTCATGTTGAATAATATCATATTGAAAAGCTATATGAAGAAATGAGAAATATGGGTAGTGCATTTTGCACTTCAATTTATACTTATCAAGCTAAAATAATTATTAACATGTGCAATTAATGTTTAATTCTAAAATCACACATAACTTTTCAAAAGACTTCATCTATTTGAAAATTCTAAACTTAAACCTCACTATTACTATCAACTTAGCCTCACTATTACTATTCATCCTTGATGTTCTACAAGATTTATGTATGTGATCGTGGGTTTCCAATCTAATACACCTTTTGGAATTTGACTACTTACAACCTTTTTTTTGTTTCTTATTTCAACTAAAGGCACATTTTTGTCTCTTAGTTATCTATTTGAGCATATAATTTGTTCCATGTGTAGTTGTGGATCATATAATTTCCACATTCTTGATGTTCTAGGATCGTTGATTTTGGGGTTTTACCACATGTTTGAGCTTCTAATATTGAATTACAACAAACTTCGTCCTTGGAAGAAAATCCAGCTACACTCTTGAGTAGAAGATATTATTACTTTCATATCTATAATCCTATATGAAGGGGGTTAAATCATAATGTTTACTTACTATTTTTTTAACTTCTAATATATTACAACTTTTGATCATAATAGTTTTATTTTTTATAAAGATGAGACTCGATGATACTTGTTTAGTTAGTTTTGGGTCATAAACTATATAATTTTTTATTAGTTTAATAATAATAGCCTATTATAAAAAAGATGTATGTATTTGAAATACTTAAGAGAAAGAGCAAACTGAGCGGGAGCTGGGAGAACAGAGGAGACAGTTCACGGGTTTTCAAACCTAGGGTTTGAAGCTAGACAGGAACAGGGTCAGGGTGGCAGAACTGTTCAGAAGGGGACAGATCCTGACCCGACAGATGGTAAACGAGGGGTCCACAGGGACCCCCACATACAAACAGATAATCATGAATAAACAAACAGCATAGGAAGGGGTGCAAATATTAGGGTATGAAAGGTCAAAGCAAGAGGTAGGAACCAGCAAGGGAAGAAGCGAAAACGGGGACAAGGAGGAACAGTATGCTCAAAAGCTGAAAGGGAAAGAGGGCAACCGAAGAGAAAACAGTAACAGCAAAGCGAAGGAAGCGCAGGCTCATCCTGCACAGGAGAATAACTAAGAGAAGGAGCAAGAGAACAATGAGGAAATCGCTCCGAAGAAAGAAAGCGAGGCAAGGAAGAACACAAAAGAAAATCTCACTGACAAACCGACACAAGGCCCATGCAAACCAAAAGTGGCAGAAGTCTTAAGGGTGGTTCTAACGGATCCATAAATACAAGCCTACAAAGACCACATGACTGAACATGCAGTGATCTGCAAGTTCATGGGACTATGGCCAACGGAAAGGGCGCTATGTCAATGGATAAAACAACAATGGAAACCCAAAGGAGATGTCAGTCTGCACCTGGGAGCAAAAGGTTTTTTCACAATGGTTTTTTCCAATCTAGAAGACAAGGACAAAATATTTGATGGAGGCCCTTACTTTTTTGCGTCAGCAGGCCTCTACATGAAGCCATGGAAACCCAACTTTGTGCCAGAGAAAGAAACCTTCACGCAGGTGCCAGTCTGGATTCGCCTCTTCGCACTTCCGATAGACTATTAGGGCCACGCTGCTCTAAAACAAATAGGTGACAAGTTAGGAACCTTTATTAAAGCTTCAGAGGCCATGCTGCAAAGAAGATATACTTCCTGTGCTCGGATCTGTGTGGAGATGGACGTTTCAGGGGCATTTCATGAAGGTCTGTGGCTGGAATACAAGGATGAGGACTATTTCCAGGCTATTGACTATGAGAAAATTCCATTTCGTTGCAGGAAGTGCCATGAGCATGGACACTTAATCAGAGAATGTCCATTAAACAAATCAGCGGAAGCACACAAGGAGGATTAAGTAGGAAAGTTCAAGGACACCTTCATTTGACCGGGAGCAAAACAGAGAGAAAATAGGAAACAACCAAGCAGAACAAGCGCAACACGAGGTAACACAAGTAATGATTTTGAAGTGTTGGAAACTAAAACTGACTCAGAGGACCATAATAAAGGAGCATAAAACCAGTGAAACAAACAAAACAACAACAGAAGCATCATCCAAAGGAATGGAGAAGGATATCCAAAATAGTACTGAAAAAATAAATCAGGAAGGCACAGAAGGAGCAGATGAGGATTCAGAAATGCTCATAAGTGACATAGGCAGTGAGGAAATGGAGCTCAATGAGGTTGTAGAGCTAGAAGGAATCAATCTAGCAGATATGGTGGAAGATTGGAGAAAGAAGGGGATGGAAAACATACCGGAAGAGGAAGTTAGGAAAATTAATGAAATATTCATAGCCATGCAAAACAGGAAACTGGGCATAGCAAAAGGAATGGGACTCCGAACAAAAATCTTACTTCAAACAACCACCAACTCCAAACAAAGGAAGAAAAGAGGATGCAAATCCAATAATGAGGCACTGCAGGAAATGGGACATATGCTCTTAAACTCTGGTAAGATGAAAGCTCTAGAAGCCTTTTCTCTCAGATCCTAATTCTTTATGTGTTAAAATGAAGGTCGTCTCTTGGAATGTTAGAGGGCTCAACAGCCAAACGAAACAGAGAATGTTAAAAAGGAAGGTCCAAAAAAAAAAACCGAATATTATTTTTTGCAAGAAACCAAATGTGCAAGTAATATTACTAAAAATGCAAGCAGAAAGCTAGGTAGACAAATGGAATACATGGAAACAGACAGTCATGGATGGGAGGGAGGTTTAGTAACTTGGTGGAATCCTCATGTAATCAAAATCCTCTCCTCTGAGGCCACCAGACACTTTATAGCCTTAGAAGTTCAAGTGATATGCAACTCAGAGACCTATTTGTGCACCAATGTTTACGGGCCTCAAAAGTTAGAAGAGAAATTCATTTTCCTAAGAACTTTATTGAATCTGAAGCTTAGATATCCCAGAGCGAAAGCAATCATAGGGGGGGATTTCAATATGGTAACCTCACTATCAGAGAAAAAGGGAGGAATAAGGAAACTCAACAAAGATTCTGAAGCATTATTAGATTTTATCGTCTCAGCTAAATTAGTGGATATTTACCCCAAGAGTGGGGCATATACTTGGAACAACAGAAGGGGAGGGGAGAGGCAAATCGCCTCTCGTCTTGATAGATTTCTAGCATATGAAATTCTGTTGTTGGAGGGTGTAATAGTAGATGCTGACATTCTTCCCTGTGGAGGGTCGGATCATTGGCCCATATCTTTGATGGCTACTATACAGGGCACTCCTAGAAATAAACCTTTCAGGTTTGAGAAATTTTGGCTTGATCATCCGGATTTCACTCAACTTGTCGAGAAGTGGTGGCATGAACCGTTGGATATCAGAGATACCAAGATGTATAAACTTCAAGGTAAACTGAGACACATCAAAAAGAAAACCAAAACATTGAATACGAAAGTCTTTGGGAACATATTCAAAGAAAAAGCCAAGATAGAAGAGCAGCTAGAGCAGATTCACAAAAATTGGATTATGGGAGATAGTGACCCAGACACTGCAAACAAAGAAAAAATATTAATGCAACAATGGCAGAGCCGGTGCCAACAGGAAGAGATCCTGAGGAAGCAAAAGCCTCAAATCCAATGGCTCAAGGAAGGGGAACAAAACACCAAGTTCTTTCACAGATCAACACTAGACTACAGGGGTGTCAATAAAATCCTCAGTCTCAAAAGCGAACAAGGGGACATCATTGAAAATCATCAAGGTATTTCTACCCTGCTTACTGAACATTTCAACAGCATTGCTAAGGAACCAACGATAGACAGAACAGAAGCAATTGCTAAACTCATCAAATCTATTCCTAAGACAATCTCTAATGAGCAAAACCTTGCTTTAACTAGAGAAATCTCCTTAGAAGAAGTGGAGGAAGCGGTGAAGGATATGCCTAATGACAAAGCGCCTGGGCCAGATGGCTTCACCATAAATTTTTACAAGGCATGCTGGGAAATTGTAAAAATTGAGGTCTGGGAAGTGGTGGAGGATTCTTGGTGTTCTGCCTCAATTCTCAAATCTCTAAATTCCATGTTCCTAGCCCTAATCCCTAAAGAAGAGGAAGCCATAACCCATGCAAAATTCCGACCTATTTCTTTATGCAATGTTCTTTACAAGATCATCTCTAAAGTCATAGCAAATAGATTGAAACCTATTTTTCTGGGCCTCATTTCAGAGGAATAATTGGGATACATAGAGGGAAGACAAATTCTGGACAATATCCTTTTGGCTCAGGAGATGATTCATACCCTTCACTCCAGGAAAGTTGCAGGCATGATGATGCAACTTGATTTATCAAAGGCTTATGATAAAGTCAACTAGAATTACCTAGAAGCTATCTTGATAGCTTTTGGGTTCGCCAATCAATGGAAAAAATGCATTTTAGCCCTAATCAAATCCACCCAATTCTACATATTGGTTAATGGTGCCCCTGCCAACCAATTCTCCCCTTAACGAGGACTTAGACAAGGGGACCCTCTATCACCTTTCCTTTTTGTTATATTGATGGAAGGTTTAAGCAGACTCATTCAAAGCGCTAAGGAGGAAGGAAAGATCAAAGGACTGCAACCCCTGCCCTCCATTCCAGCTACACTCATCAACAATTTGTTGATGATACAATGTTACATGGATCTCCAACAGTTAAAGAAGCCCAGGGCTATAAAAGGATCCTGAATCTTTTCAGCGAAGCCTCAGGTATGGAAATAAATCTATCTAAATCTACTATATTATTTTTTAATACGCATTCAGCTGTGCAGAAGAATCTCTCGAGCATTCTAGGCTTCCAAAGAGGCAGTCTGCCCTCGAGGTACCTAGGATCTCCTTTAACACATAAACCTTGGCAAAAAACTCATTGGGAGAAGATCATAGCTAACCTGGAGAAGAGATGTCATCACTAGACCCACAGGGTCCTCAATTTTGCAGGGAGGCTAGTTCTTACCAAAGCGGTTCTGCAAGCTATTCCATAATATATGCTCTCCATAATCCCGGCTCCCCAAGGAGTCCTTCAGCAAATGAGAGTAATACAGAGAAATTTCTTATGGACAGGAAATGCAGAGAAGAGAAAATGGGCTCTAGTAGCATGGAATAAATTATGCAAACATAAGCACTTAGGAGGGTTGAACCTACTTGATCCATTCACTATCAATAGAGCCTGTGGGGCCAAACTTTGGTGGAAATGGCTGAAAGAACCTACTCTTCCGTGGGCTAGACACTGGAAGGAGAAATACGCTCCAATGCATAGCATCCAAGATTTAATCCGAATGCAAGAGAATCTAGAAGGGTCCCCAATCTGGAACCTAGAAAGGAAAAGTTGGGAAATTATACAGGAGAACAGCTTTTGGGAAATCCATAATGGGGAAACGACCTTCTTCTGGGAGGATGCTTAGCAACAACTTCCCAAGTTAGAAAGGCCAGAGTTTGCAGAACTGCAAATGAACTATCAAGAGCGTGGGAAGATTACGGTTCACCACTATTGGACTCCTAATAACAGAGACTCAGAATGGAGAAGCTGGACAATCAATGAAATAGAGAACACAAATGAGGAAAACAACAATGTTAGGAACCTGCAAAACATTTTAAACAAAGAAAAATTAGGAAGGCGATGGACAAAGACCAACTAAGATGGGGGAAGCAAGGCAGGGGTAATTTTACGCTCAAGGAAGCCAGAAACTGTATCGAAAACTCAGAGCACGTTGAAAAGATTTCATGGAGCAGCAAGGTCTAGGACTCCCAATTCTGGCCAAAAATTAGAACCTTCCTCTGGCTCCTACTGCACAGAAAAACTTTGACTTGGGAAAATATCCACAAGAAAGGTTTTTGCGGCCCTTCAAGGTGCCCCCTGTGCAACAAGGAAGAGGAGACTATGAACCATCTCTTCAATACGTGCGACTCAACAAACATTCTATGGAATTGGGTGGAAAATACCATGCAGCAAATGGATAGAACCAGAGATTCCATCCAGGAGTCCATCGAGAAATGGAGAGGTAATTTCTCCGGCAATCAAAGGGTAAACACAATTTGGAAAATAATACCAGGATTTATTACATGGACAATCTGGAAAGTACGAAATAGGAGGGTATTCTTAAACGAAACCAGGGACATAAATCACTCTATAGAGATTATCAAACAAAATATAAGACAGTTGATTCTTGTCAAAAGCAAAACAGAGCAAGATAGCAAAGCTTCGAACAGAGACTTACAAATATTGAAAGCCTTCAACCTAGACAGTGGAGCGGATGTTGCCGCAGTGAATCGCCAACAGGAGCTTAGAACCGCACCAAGCATCTGGAAGCGGCCACCAACTGGCTTCCTCAAGCTGAATTTTGATGGCGCATCGAGAGGCAATCCGGGTCTGGCTGGCATTGGTGGCATTATAAGGAATAGCGAAGGGAAATTATGCATATCTACAGCAGAGCCTTAGGGGAAGGGACGAACAATGAGATGGAGTTTGCAGCAATGGAACAGGGGCTCAGAATTCTGAGAAACTTACAAGTGGGAGCTGCAGTAATTGAGGGGGATTCCCAGCTCGCAATCACAACAGCCAGAAGAATGTATGCGGGAGAAAAGGCTGGTAAGGTCACACAACACTGGCGCTTGGCGAAAGTGACTGAGAGCATAGCAGAATACTTAGGGTGGCTGAAAGGTTTAGGCTTTTAGGCGGTTCGCCGCAAGGCCAATGCAGTTGCGGACCATCTGGAAAGCGTTGGGATAGAGAACCCCACCAATATTTTGGACAGTTGTTGGCAGGACGTCAGCTATCCAGAATTAAAAACTAAATGTACCCTGCTCTCGAGGCAGGATTTGATGAGTGAAAGGTAGGATAGAAAAGGCGGTGATCTCTGCAGGCATAACGATATGATGATGATAATCGTGTGTGCTGATGAGAAAATTAAAGGATCGTAGGAGTATGAAGGACGGACTGGACAGGAGCATTCAATGCTCAAGCAGGTGGAGGTAAGGTGCAACAGAACGATGATCACAAAAGAAGATCGTCGCCGAAGCCCTTACGGGAGATGGGACACCTGGAGCGATATGGAAAAGAGTAAGAAAGGTGACCGCAGGAGCAGGACGTCGGATCATCACCGGAAACACAACCCATCAACCAGAAATAATGATGAAAGGACATGCAAGCAACAGGGGATAGGCCGGAATTTAACCGGTTACTCTCACAATTCCATCTATTTAATTGTCGGCCCTGGCATCAGAAAGACCATTTTTTCTTCGAGCTGCAAGAGGATTACCTTCTCCCTTATCCACAGTGCGCAAAGCGA
Source organism: Pinus taeda (assembly GCA_000404065.3). Classification (NCBI taxonomy): domain Eukaryota; kingdom Viridiplantae; phylum Streptophyta; class Pinopsida; order Pinales; family Pinaceae; genus Pinus; species Pinus taeda. Next base: position 5,005 of record APFE031664439.1, on the reverse strand, counting down.
TCAGTTGGGTGCAGATAAGACAATGGTGAGTGAGGGGAGCAGGAGTGCCTCAGCTAACCGTGAATTGAAAAGAGTTAGGGAAGCTTATCAGACTCGCACTTCACAAAAGGAGAAGCGGAAAATAGAGGAGTTAGAGGCTATCGTGAATGAAGAGGAGAAGAACTTGGAAGCGCAGGAGATGGAGAAGGACATGGACTAGGTGCAGGACCCTGGCACAGTCACCACGCGAGCCACTCAATTTGTGAGAACGCAAGCCGAAATGTGGAGAATGAAGACCATGCTGGCTAAGGCCATCAGCATGCAAGGGGATTATGCCAACCAGGTGCGGCAAGCCCAACAAACAATTGCGGTTACAACAGAGGAACACATGGAAATTCTGGAAAGCTTGGAATTTAAGATTAGCAGTCTCGAACAACAATTCGACACTGTTTCAAAACAACTCACTATCCTCATCAGTCTTTTGAGGCACACCATTAATCAGGATGCCAGGAATGTAGGGGAAATGCCGGAAGGGCACAAAGGCGACCGCCAGAGCACTCTCCCCTCGCTATCTAAGGCGAGCAAGGCCAAGGCGTCATCTGCGCAGGACACCTCTAAGAATTACATAGTTCTGGATACGTTCTGAGTCTCAGCGGTCTATAATGTCTATTTTCTTGTTGTTGTTTCTTAATGCTCATGTCTGTTGTGTATTGGTCGTTTTTAGTTCTGGGCACCACTACTATTGCCCTCAGACCTGTATGTAACTGAATCGAAACTGTGTTAAATTTTGGTTAACCCCATTCCTCTGCCGCCCTGCGTGGTGTGCTTCGGGGTTCTGTGTTTGTCCTTCGACCAAGCAATTAGTAGGAGGGTGGTCTGTGTCTGCTTAGGCAAACATTTTTTGTAATATATGTATTTTGATCTAATATAACAAGCTGATTTACAAAAAAAAAATAATAGCCTATTATAAAGAATGCCTTAATCATGTAACCATTTACTCTCAATTAAACAAACAAATTAATTTTATATAATTTTATAAACAAATTATTTAAAAATTTTGATTTTAAAAATTATCTTGATATTAAGAAAAAAATTCAATAAGATTTTAAATATAATTGTAATAGAGATTTTTTTATATTATTTTTCATTGTAAATTGAAGCCACAATTTTTAACAAAATAAAATATTTAATAATTCAAAAACTATATTTTTAAATATAAAATATTCAACTATCTTAAATTTTCTTTACTATCAAAATTATTTAAACTCAAAATTAATTTTTCCCAATCTTAAAAGTTTTATGATCATAATCCTACTTCAATGAATTTTGAATATGCATAATCTAATAAAATTTATTCATCGCTTTAAACTTCAATTAATTTTATAAATTATATTTTTTCATAATAATAAATCTAAATTTCAATTAATTCTATAGTTATATTATATGTATAGTATTTTCTAATTGAATCTTAACTTTCTTGTTGCCCAATGGTTTTGGGTTTCTCCGCGTGTCTTTTGCTAAGAAAGTAGGGCAGTATGCAATCAACAACCAATAGATCCCATGCTATTGGGCCATTAATGCTTACCCCCATCTTATGCCATCTTATGCAGCCCCATACCCCGCCCCCATGGTATCGCCATGGGCATCCTCTGGCAGTAAATGCAATGGTGCAAATTGATCTGATGTATAGATACGACCGAGATTTCCGGCTTATCCCAATAGATTTGCAGCTTCCATTTACGATCGGATCGGCTCGTATCTACCTGCACTAAATTATAATTTTCCCGCCGTCTGATGAATGAATTCTGCCTTTTATATAACAATTGAAGGGCGAACAATAGTATCCATTTCTGCGTTTTGAAAACCTGCGTACTTAGACCTGAAGCTGCGTACTCAGACTTGAAGTTGCGTTCTCAGACCTGGTGTCCTCCGATTATCGTTGAATATCTTTACAGGTGATAGTAGATATAACATCTTCATACAACGATCCAAAGCATCATTTCGAAACAAATATTATCACTGAACGCATTCCAGATCTTCCAGTCTGGGAAATCCGCTTTATACAATGATACATCTTTAAGATTGAACACCAAATCCTCCTATCAAATACACGACATTTTAATCATAACATCATTTAGTATGTATAGTTTATATGATTTAGTTGCTTTTGCTGCTCGGAAGGTTCGTAAAAATATTTTTTTTGAATTATTTTTTAATTTCGTTAAAAGCGCTTCCATGAGTTACATTTATGAGATTTCCATTCGTTATTTCTTTTTAATACTTAGGGTGTTTAAAATATTGGCCGAGGTTTTCCATTAATATGAAATTTCTTTAATTTAATTTTTATTTATAAGTTAGAGATTATTATTCATTAATTTATTTCTAAAAAGGTTAGATAACATGTTATCCTTTTATTTTTTAATTTATGTTTTATATTCTTAAAAACAAAACTACTATTTCAGGTTAAAAAAATATTCCATTTCTTGCCATAAATATTCCATATTTTATTTATTAGTTTGCAATGTTAAAATAAATTGGTTACCAAAACTATATTGGGTTGCATGATTTTTCAATTTAATTTAATTTAATTTGGCCTAATTTTACATATGAATTTGTTATGATTTTGGTTTCAAAAATGCATATCTACTCATATTTATCTACATACGTTCAATTTATAATACACATTTGCATGCCATACACGGGTTGATTGGTTGATTTATGTGTTGTTGACAAAGGTTGTATTATATTACAATAATATGCAACGTTTAAAAGAAGTTGGTTTTGTACGACCCAGAAAAATTGAGGAACAGTTGAATTCATCCAGGTGTAAAGCTAACCAAATTCCAAATGAAGATTGTGTGCCTGATGAAAAGAGTAACAACGATTATTGGGTTCGTAGCCAAAATAACAATACTCGTGATATTTGGTACAATGTCATATATAAAGGTTCCAATCTACACTTTTGTAATTGCAAGTGGGCCTTAAATGGAAACATATGTAAACATGTATTGAAAGTTGAGATGTGGGCAAGTAACATTAGCTTGGGTGAAAATGTATTCCCTAATGTCACTAATCTACTACAGAAATTCCTAGAATTTTATTTGATTTGAATGAATCACCTATATTGGGCCCAGAAATCCAAACAGAGCTTCTACCATGCTTTGATTCTCCTCCCATTCTAAATTATCATAATGAAACAAGCAATGATGATTTAGATAATTTCTCATATAATGTTGAAACGACCAATGTACGACCAGATAGTGCATTATTTGAAGATGATGAGATGAAACGTGTTAACTCATCAACTCATGAGAAATTGAGATCCATAATACATACAAATTTGGAACAGACATATGCATTAAATAACTTGGTAGACAAAGTATGTCAAGAATACAACAAAATGATTTTCAATACTATAACTCCATCCAAGATCACTACCAAGAGAAAACATAGTTTCTTGAGCCCAGTCAATAAGAAAAGGTGTTGTGGTCACAAGTCAAGTGCAGGGAAAGATAAACTACAATTTGAAAGGGTTGGACGATTTCATGCAAAAAAGAGAGCATGAATGAAAAACTAGCGTTGTCTTCTCAACGACAAAGAACTGTGGACCACATGCCTGAGTTAGTGCAACATTCTATTATACACAAAAATGGTAAATCTGATGTTATGCATTTTTTCATGTGAAATATGATATATTATCATTTGCAATGCATAGGCATAACTATATGAACTTTTTTTGTTGTTACAGTTGACGGGCCAACTTGTCGACTCCAATTATTTGATGAGCATGTCGATGAAAGAAACTATAGCATTGGGAGCACTTCTCCAATCAGTACTATCCCAATTCCCTCCCCGAGGGTGCTTCCCCCTATTGTACAACCAATGGGGATGTATTGTCGGCCACACCCACCACCTTTTTCCTTCATAAATTCTCCCATGCCTATAACTGCCTCCCCAAACCCTTCCCAATTCCCACCCGTCCCCTTTAACCATCCACCCTTCTCATTGTTCCAATCATCCACCCTTAACATTCCAATTTCCCCCCTAGGGTGATCGCTCGCCCTAGGGTTATTCCCACTATCGTACAACCAATGGGGATGTATCATCGCCCCAACCCACTACATTTTTCCAATTTTTCTCCCACCATGCCTTTATCCATCACCCCTGAACCATGCCTATATCCATCACCAAGTGCTCCACCATCTACCCAGGAAGGGCAGTCTTCTCCATTGTCTTAGATCTTCATGGTGAGAATGAGTAGTTGATCAAAAACTTATCATTAATTAACGAAATTGATTATATGCATTTTGGATTTTACAACTAATTGGTTATTGAATTTTTGCAGCAATATCACTTTGGAAATGCACTTAGGAGTGCCAAGAGTGGCGATGGTGACTTATACACCCAATTTCTAGATCAGTCGTGAGGCGGCATTTCCATAATGTCATTCATGGGCATGAACTTCCATTATCTATGTTGGGAATGAAGTTCCATTTTGTAGAAAAGAAAAATGTATAACTAGACAAATTTGGAATACAAATACATGAATTTGAACTTGTGTGTATGACAATGTCTTCATTGACTTTTAAATTCATGATGTGGATTTGATGTTATATTCTATCAATGTTACATTAGTTTTGAGGAATGTAGTTAGAATGGATTTATTTGTTTCATTTACAAGTTATCAAGTTTGCAAGTTAAGTTACTTTTATATTTATATCTTACTCAATGTTGCACGCATGAAAAAACATATCATTACCAAGGAACTTTGCTTAGTTATAATAATAGATGTATCATGTACATGAAGAGAGCATATATATGGATTTAGATTTATTTTAATTTTTTATTTATGAAAAAGAAAACTAAAGTTGAATTTATGAAAAAGAAAAGTACACTATACATGCCATATAAGAAAATCTTCAAAAATAGATAATGATTTGAGCCTTTACCACTTAACTACTAACATTTAAAGATGAAAACTTTATTGATAAGTGGTGTAGTATTATTTAAGTTTTATTATATATAT